>JAVJIF010009688.1:0-203074 GCA_038442645.1 Agave tequilana | reverse complement strand
ATGGCTCGAACGTATATCAGAAAGGTTTCCTGACACCGGAGCTGCAATGACAGGCGGATGCATGAGGTATCGCTTGATTTCCTCGATCGGTTATTGGCAAGTATCGTCCCAAATGATATGAGACACCCTTGTTCATCAATTTGGTGAAGGGTTGGCATCGTCCTGAGAGATTTGAGATAAATCTCCAAATATAGGCTAATCACCCTTGCAATCCTCTAAGTTCTTTAAGTTCCTTAGAGGTTACATCTCCTAGATGGCACGGACTTTCTCTGAGTCAAGGTGAATTCCTTTAGATGTCACTACAAATCCAAGGAACTTACCACTGGCTACCCTCAAAAAGATTTGGCGGGGTTCATCTTCAATTGATGCGCCCTCATGATATCGAATATTGTCTTCAGATATGCTATGTGATCACCTTTGGCACGACTTTTCACTGCAATATCGTCTACGTAGCATTCACTGTTTTGCGTATATGCTCATAGAAGATTATATTCATAGCTCTCTGATATGTCACCCCCGCATTATTCAATCCAAAAGGCATTACAATATAGCAATACACCCCTAGTGATGTTCTGAAGGATGTATACTTCTCATCGTCATGGTACATCTTAATCTGATTGTATCCAGAGAATTCATCCATGAAAGACATCCATTAAAATCCACACGTGTTGTCAATTATGACATCCTTGATTGGAAGAGGGAACTCATCCTTAGGACAAGCTTCATTTAGATCGTGAAAATCAATGCAAACCCGGATCTTCCCATTCTTCTTGGTGACGGGGATGATATTAGCAACCCAATCAGGGTGTTGTTCTTCTCTGATGAAATCAGAGTCTATAAGATTCTTGACTTCCGATTGAATTGCTTCCATTATCTCTGGGCGAAACCGTCGTTGTTGTTACTTGACGGGCTTTGCATCTAGATAAATGTTGAGGCGATGCGTAGCCACCTGAGAATCAAGTCTGGGCATATCCTCATAATTTCAAGCGAAGACATCTATATACTACCGTACTAGACGTATTGGATCTTCTTTCTCGGAAGGTGATAAGCTTTCGCTTATAAAGATGGGCTTAGGCTAGCCTCATCTCCCAGATTAATTTGAGTTACCTTATTCTCTGTAGGTGGCTCACATTGTTCGAAGTGAATGTCCCAAAGAGTGTTCATGTGTTTGATCCAGGGATCTGTATCTGACTGAATCATTATAGGCTATCAAAAAATTACTAAGGACAAAGCCTCAGACGCGGACTTCGCAAACGCGGAGGTCGCGTTTCAACCTCAGACGCGGACCTCGTGTTCTCTGTCCAACGCGGAGATCGCATTCCAATCTCAGACGCGGAGGTCACCAGATACAGACCTCGCGTCCTTTGTCAGACGCGGAGGTCACCAGACGCGAACCTCGCGTCCTTTGTCAGACGCAGAGGTCGTCCGACGTGGACCTCGTGTTTCAACTCAAACGCGAAGTTGAGCAGCTCCGCGTTCCAATACAGACGTGAGCCTATGAGCTCCGTGTCTCAACATCAGAGTAAGGTCCGCATCCAATGCAAGACCCGCATTTCTGCTATAACTGATAGCCACGAACTTGGTCGGTTATACCCTATTTTCTCTCCACATAATGGGGAATAACATCACATTATGGAGAGATTTAAGGAGTTGGTTACACCCCTCCCATTATGGAGAGATTTAAGGAGTTAGTTACACCCCAATTCTTCTATAAATAGCTATGAATAGCTAGAGAAGGGGGAACCCTGGGGGAGGGGACCTCTTCTTAAAAAAAGGGGCTGAAGAGGTTAGCCTTGGTGAAGGAATCTAAGAAGCCATAGGCAGAGGGGAGAGCTACCTCGCCAGAGTTCGGTCTTGAAGCGCTTGAATCCTAGAAAGAGTTCAACTCTTTCGGTTAACTTGTTGAGTTCATGTTCTTTAAATCTCTTTGAGATTCCATTACTGATAGGAGTTGTGCTACTCCATCAGTAGATCCAAAGAGAGGACCCACAAGAGAAACTTGATGTTCGGCCGGTCAACGAAGAACAAGACTCACTCTCCACCGCCACATGAAGAACCCAGCTTTAAATAAAGAGGAGAATCAATCAAAAGATTTTCTCTTTTTTGTAATCGAATTGTATCCGTTGTAATTTTCTACTCAATTAAAAGAATTTTGCAATTGTGATTTTCCGACGCGTACAAAAGATGGCGACTCTACTGGGGAGACTTTGTCATTCTCAACTAATAAGAAAGTAGTGGCACAAGCTGACGTTGGATGCTTGGATCCACAGTTGAATCACTTATGATCGAATTCGACCAAGAGAAGTTGAACTCCCCCAAAGCTTCGGGAGTCTCCTGTGGAGACAACGTGATCAGCCCAACGTCTCTTCAGAGACCCGTGCCATGACCCACAGTCAAGATAGCAATGAAGACTGATCTCCTGCCATCCTTCTATCAAGGCACTGCTAGTTCGGACGCTAGGGGTTCCCAATAATCTCTGCGACTCAATCTGAATGTCGAGAGATGGCAAAGGCATCGCGCTCATCGTCAGCAGACAGAAGTGGCTGCAACAGCACATGTGGCTCGCGTCAACGTCTCCCACGAGACCCGCGAGGCCAATGAAGATGAAAGCCCATCTCGCCGTACCTCTCCTCTCTAGATTCCTCAACTCCAGGATACCAGGGGTCCCCAATAACCCGTGAAGTATAACAGGAATGCTGAACGTTGACAAAGGTATCACCCTCGTCAACAACAGATGGAAAAAACTGAAAAAAGCCATCTGTTCAGCAGATACAAAACGCGGGGCTTAGGCCCACATTTCTTCTAAGCAGCATGAGACTCGTATCTCAGATCCTCAACGTGAGGCCCATGTTTCTGTAACTGAACACGAAGCCCGCGTTTCTACATTAGAATGCGAGGCTCGTGTTTCACATCACAGACGCGACGTTCAGAAATGCGAGGTCCGCGTCTCTTCTTAAAAAATGCGAGACATGTGTTTTTGTGCCAAAATGCGAGACTCGCGTCTCTTCTGCAGAGAATGAGCCTCATGTTTCCAACTCAAAATGTGAGCCCTGCATCCTTGAGACCTCCGTTTCAGAGTTATGATACAAGATTCACGTTCACTTTTCGATGATTAAGGTCAGAGCTGAACCGGAAAGGCCTCCATGAAGCAGGAGTGGTTCGGCTATACCCGGCTGAGTGAGATCTTGCCCCGTACCCTCCTAAGTTCAAAGCTCTGACCCTATAGGCCTTCGATGGCAAGAGGTCATCGAACCAACATATAAACTACTTCAAATTCCAACAGGGAATGTAGTGTCAAACGATGCCATCATGGCTTCATCGACACCCTCAAGGGGGTTACCTTTGAATGGTTCATGAAGCTTCCTGCTGGCTTTATCGAGAAATGGGTCGACCTCGAGAAGCTCTTCCTTGCACGATTCTTCGAAGATGACACCGAAGTATCCTTGCCAACTCTCCTTGCTACAAAACAAAAGAAAGGAAAGTCAATCAGAGCATTTGTGGAGAGATTCAGAGTATGATGCTCCGATGTCTAAGCAGTATGACGTAGTCTACACTGATCGAGACTTATCGTCATAACTTGCAAACCACACTCCTAGTGCAAATAGGAGTAACTCAAAGTCGTACCTAAAAGCAACTAGTCTTACAAGGCGAACGAGCAGAAGATATAGTTGCAAGAGTAGGCCAGGAAGATTACAAGAGCATGTAGCATTGAATCTACTGGGTAACGAGGTGATCCGACTTCTACGACTGTCATGTTCAACAGTTACCTCTGAACAGTCTAAATCATTTCATCGGTGTTTGTCATTCTCATGGAATTAAAAGAAAAGAAAAAGAAGTACTACCCCTGATCAAGTTCAACACCACACCTCTGATCAAATAAGTACTCAAAGGGAACGTCGATCTCCCTATAAGTTCCCCGCTGGATTTTAGAAGTTATCTGTGGAACAACAATCCGACGCCTCCGATGGCTAAGGTTAGAGGAAAAAGTTGGCTTTTAAGCCCAACGCAAAATCCTCGACAACTCATCATACTGAGGGGAATAGCATGGCTAGCCAAAATCAAACGGTAGTTGGTAAAAGCATATCAAATCCGTTGATAGCTGAAGGTTTGCTAAAAACCTTGAGGGACCTGATCCCGCCTTCCCCTCCAAAATCCCTTACGAATCCCATCCATGGAATGATAGGACCACAAAAAGCCTGTGACTGTTTCCCCAGAGAAATAATCACAGATCAAACGTGTCAAGTTAACATTATACCTCTGGCATATCCACTGTTAAGTTAACATTAAACCTCTAACTGTGATTTTCCTCAATTTTCCCAGTGGAATAAATTACAAGTCGAATCAGTCATGTTAACATTATACCTCTGACAGTAAGACTTTGATGTATCCCCAGGGGGTAAAATTTCAACTTGCCAATTCTCTTCAATAGAATGACAAGTCCACTCAAAATACTGTTATGTTCAAAATCACACCTCTAACAGTAGACAAATCTCGGTCAAGTTAATATCAGACCTCTGACCAAATTTTCAACTTGTCAGTCCTCTTCAATAGGATGACGAGTCTACCAAACTGCTCAAATCACAGAATCTCTCAGTCAGGTTAATACAACACTTCTGACCAAAATTGCTCATATTGCAATATAAATCGCTGTTAAATTAACACTACACCTATGACAGCGATTCTCTTGATTTTCCCACCGGAAACGAAATACTTAATGTCAAGTTAATATCACACCTCTGGCATCTATTTCATGAAAATCACCTAGAGGGGGAGTGAATAGGTGATAATGCTAATCAATGGACAAATTTAAAAATTAAGATGCAACAATCACCCAACAAGATTCACAAGATGAATGAAAGCAAGTAAATATAGCAATGATGATGATAAGCAAGTAATAAGTGCAAGAATGTAAATCAAACGCAAACACAAGGATATGTTATCGAGGTTCGAGCACCCAGCTCTACTCCCCGCCTTCCCCAGAAGGATTCTAGCTACTTCCACTATCACAAAGACAGTTACACAATAACCGCAGTACCCAACTCCACAGGAGTACCCGGTAACACAATCTCAAGTACAAGTAATCTCTGGGTAGTCAAAAGACCACAAACTCTCTCTTGCAAAAATTCTCTTCCCTTACAAAAGGTCCTTAGAGAACAATGAGTAGGAATGAAGCTCTTGTGTGCAAGGAGAAAAGAAAATGAAATCAGAGAATTCTTTTGAAAAACACTTCAGAGAATGAGAGAATTTCAGCACAAAAACCAAGATCTTTTGAAAGCCTTAAACTTGGAAACTTTTAGAATTTTTCTCTTGTAATTAATTGTTGTAACCAATCTCTCCCCAAACACCCCTATTTATAGGAGAGGGCTAGGGTTTAGGGATAAAACATAATTAGGATTAATCAGAGAGTATTAGATTTGAAATATATCCTTAAACCAATTTTAAACACAAAAAGACAAAATAAAATAGCTTATTAAAAACTGCCCGTTACTGTTCAACGGATAGTTCGGTCGACTGGCCGGTCGACCGTACGTTCAAAACTTATGACCGTTGCAGGCCAGCGGTCGACCGCCCGGTCGACCCAATCTATCCGAGAGCAGACTGAGTTACAGTCGGTCGACCGTGCGGTCGACCGCAAAAACGTGCACACTGATACATGCACACCCAGAACTACAGTCGACTGGGCCGGTCGACCGGCCAAACCTGACATAGGTCCGGTCGACTGTCCGGTCGACTGGCTCAGGTCAAAAACCAGGTTTTGGACAGAAAATAAAAGGGATTTGATTTTGACAAAAATACTTTTGAACAGGGATTAGCATAAAACATAAATATATATCTGTAGGCAAAATCTTGTATGCAAAATATTTTTGTATAAATTATAAGAAATTATTTTGGATTAAGTATGTGCGCAAAAACGTGTGTGATAGAGCTTCAAACCTATCCACTATTCTTTAACAAACTATAAAACTAAAACCAAAATAATTAAAGACTTCTTGAGCAATCTTCAAGTCTTTGAGCCATGCTATCCTTGCTAGAGCCTTCTTCTTCTATGATCCTTCCTTGATGTGCAATATGCCTTCATAGCTTTATGACCTAGAAGTTGTTTGCAATAGCAAGCAATGGCCTCAAACATGGTACTAACCTGAAACTTATCTTAAACAAACTCATTAGTACCAAATAGCACTAATTTGGTTTGTCATCATCAAAACTCAATAAATGGAGAGTGTAACCTTTTGGGCCAACAATCTCCCCCTTTTGATGATGACAAAACAAATAGGCTATAAACAAAAAAATATAGGGGAGGAGAAAGCTCCCCTCAAATTATGCTATATTAAACAAGGAAAAACAATGTAATTTGTAATTTGCAAGTAAACATCATGAAACCAAAAACCATGAAAATATAAAACGCCAAAAACCATGAAAATATAAAACGCTTGTAAAATACTTAAACTCAAATTACAAGTATTCATGAAAACACATCAAAAACTGAAAACATATATGAACTCACATGGAACCAAAACCATATGAACTCACAAAAACTGAAAACATATATGAACTCACATGGAACCAAAAACATATGAACTCATAATTTTACCATAAAAACTCATTCTCCCCCTTTTTGTCATACATCAAAAAGGGTTATGAAAACATTTTTATTCAATAACACAAACATTAAGTTCACCACAAATGAAGGAAAATCTAGCAAAATCAAGTGGTTTAGTGAAAATATCGGCTAATTGCAAATCCGTAGAAACATAATCAATAACTATATCTCCTTTCTCAAAATGATCTCTAAGAAAGTGATATCTAATCTCAATGTGCTTGGTCTTACTATATTGATTTGCATTCTTTGTCATATGTATAGTACTAGTATTATCACAAATATTTTTATATGGTCAAAATGCAAATCATAATCAAGGAGAGTATGTTTCATCCAAAGGACTTGTGCACAACAAGCCCCCGCGGCAACATACTCCGCCTCGGCGGTTGATAGAGCTACGGAATTTTGTTTACTAGAGGACCATGAAACAAGACAATTACCAAGAAATTGACATGTCCCACTAGTACTCTTTCTATCTACTCTACAACCCGCATAGTCGGCATCCGAATAACTCGTCATTGAGAAATCTCCGGTTTTCGGATACCATAGACCCATCCCAATAGTGCCTTTAATATAACGAATAATGCGTTTTACCGCAATAAGATGGGACTCTTTGGGACACGATTGAAATCTAGCACAAAGACACACACTAAACATGATATCCGGCCTACTTGCCGTCAAATACAAAAGACTACCTATCATGCTTCTATATAATTTAATATCAACATTTTTACCTTGGTCATCTTTATCAAGCTTGGTTGTAGTTGCCATGGGAGTGTTGCAAGTCTTTGAGCCTTCAAGTCCAAACTTCTTTACGAGTTCCTTTGCGTACTTGGCTTGACTTATGAATGTCCCGTTTTGCAATTGCTTGATTTGGAGTCCAAGGAAGAAATTTAGCTCACCTATTGAAGACATTTCAAATTCAAGTTGCATGACCTTTTCAAAATCCTTGCATAAAAGCTCATTAGTAGAACCAAAGATTATATCATCAACATAAATTTGCACAATTAAAATGTCATTATCAACATGCTTAGTAAAGAGAGTTGTGTCTACTTTGCCTTTAATAAAATCATTTGAAATAAGAAAACTAGAAAGCCTTTCATACCAAGCTCTTGGAGCTTGTTTCAATCCATACAAAGCTTTATCAAGTTTAAAAACAAAATCGGGATGAACATGATCAACAAAACCGGGAGGTTGAGAAACATAAACTTCTTCATTAATAAAACCATTCAAAAATGCACTTTTTACATCCATTTGAAAAAGTTTAAAATTTTTGAAAGATGCAAAAGCTAGTGTCATCCATATGGCCTCAAGCCGTGCTACGGGTGCAAAGGTCTCCTCAAAGTCAATTCCCTCAACTTGAGTGTAACCTTGGGCCACTAACCTAGCTTTATTCCTAATGACATTTTCGGACTCATCCATCTTGTTTCTAAAGATCCACTTAGTACCAATTATTGGTCTATCGTGGGGCTTAGGAACAAGGTGCCAAACTTGGTTGCGCTCAAATTGATTGAGTTCCTCTTGCATGGCAAGCAACCAATATGGGTCCGTCTCGGCTTCGAGAATGCCTTTGGGTTCAAAATGAGAAATGAAAGCAAAGTTACCACATAGGTCATGGAGTTTGGAGCGCGTTGTGACTCTTTAGATGCATCACCCAAGATGAGCTCCTTAGGATGATTTGTAGCATATCTCTAAGCTTTGGAAAGCGGTAGAGAGCTTTCCTCTTTATCCTCTTGAACATCACCAATAGGTTCTTGCTTATCTTCTTGAGCGGGTGAGTCCTTCAAGGATAGTTTCTCCATGTTTTCACCTAATGGTTCAATCTCTATAACATTCTCAACAAACACATTAGATTCTTCAAACTTAACATGCATGGATTCTTCAATGGTACGAGAAGATCTAATGAAAACTCTATAAGCTTTACTAGTTGTAGAATATCCAACAAAAATTGCTTCATAAGCCTTAGCATCAAATTTACCCAAATTCTCTTTAGTATTCAAAACAAAACATTTGCATCCAAAAACTTTGAAATATGAAACATTTGGTTTTCTATAATGATACATTTCAAAAGATGTTTTAGAAGAATTTTTGCACAAATAAATACGGTTTTTTATAGCATGCGGTGTTTACGGCCTCGGCCCATAAATATTGAGGGAGGTCATATTCACTTATCATTGTCCTAGCCATCTCTTGAAGTGTTCTATTTTTCCTTTCTACAACTCCATTTTGTTGTGGAGTTCTAGGACAAGACATTTCATGCTTAATTCCCTTTTCATCGCAATAAGTCATGAAGAGTTGGTTCACAAACTCACCACCTCTATCACTCCTTATTTTCAAAATCGGAAAACTTTTTTCTTTTTCAACCTTTTTTCGAAAAATCTTAAAATGAGAAAAGGTTTGATCTTTGTGTTCCAAAAAGAAAACCCAAGTGAAACGGGAAAAATCATCAACTAAAACGAATGCAAATCTACTACCATTTAAACTCTGAGTTTTAGTTGGTCCAAATAAATCCATATGAATTAAATCTAAAGGCCTAGTTGACATGATATCCTTGATTGGTTTGAAGGAAGACTTGGTTTGTTTCCCAAGTTGGCACGCACCACAAATGCGGTCTTTCTCAAACTTCAAGCAAGGAATAACCTTCACCAATTCCTTTGAATTAATCCTAGAAAGATGTTCAAAAGATGCATGTCCTAATCTTCTATGCCAAAGCCAAGAATTTTCATCAAAAGCATTCAAGCATTTAGTAGAACAATCTAAATTAAGCATGTCAATGATATAAACATTATTGTCACGAAAACCGGTAAGAATACAAACATCGGATTTAACATCAAAAATCTTGCAAGAAGAATCATCAAAAACAACTTTAAGTCCACGGTCACAAAGTTGACTAATGCTAAGCAAATTATGTTTTAAACCATCTACTAAAACAACATTTTCTATAATAGGAGATGCACCAATTTGAATGTTACCTATACCGATGATAGTTCCTTTGGAGTCATCCCCGAAGGTGACGGAGCCACCCATGTACCTTGATAGGGTTGTAAAGTTGTTGATATCCCACGTCATGTGTCTTGAACAACCACTATCAAGGTACCACCGCTCCCTACGTCTTGGAGCCTTGGTGTGTACCTACATCAAATAATTTAGGACTTGATTTTGGTACCCACATTTTCTTGGGTCCTAAAGAGTTTGTTTCATTAACCCAAACAAGATTATTGGTCCTATTTACTTGGTCATAACAAAACTTAGCTAAATGTCCATTTTTACCACAATAAGTACATCTATACACTCTACCATATTTAAAAGCATAGTGAGTGTGTGATTTGTGAGCATGAGAATTGTGAGCATGAAAATGAGAAGATTTGTGTGTAGTGTGAGCATGAGGAATCTTAACATGTGAATCTTTAGCATGAGAGGTGTGCTTTTTAGAAAACTTTTCTTCAAGCCTCTTGGTGTTAAAAGCACAATCTTTCAAAACCTTTTCAAAATTAACCATTTTAGATTTAAAAGAAGAAATTTCTTTTTCATTTACAATAGGAGCTTTTGCCTTACAAGAAACCTTGTAGGCACTAAATTCATTTTGAATAGAAATAAGTTTTGAAGAGATATCATCCTTTTCTTTAGAAACCATACCAAGTTGATTTTTAAGAAAAGCAACTTCCATTTGTAATTAAGACATTCAATTTTCTTATTATCATAAGTTTCGGAGAGTTCAACAAAGGCATGCACAATAACTTCTTTACTCAAACCATCATCTTCCTCATCAAGAGATTGAGGGTTACCTTTGGTGTGTTTGCCATGAAACATATTCGCGGTATCCGCTTCTTCTTCTTCGGACTCGCTTTCCGAATCCCATGTTGCCTTATAAGCTTTCTTTTCTTGCGACTTCTTTGGCTTGAAGGAGGAGGTCATCTTCTTTTTGAACTCCGGGCAATCCGCCATGATGTGTCCTAGCCTTCGGCAATTGAAACATATTATTCTTTTCTCCTCTTTGCCTTCAAACTTTCTTTGGAAGTTGAGCTTTTTCTTCCGGTACAATCTTTTCATGTTTCGCACAAGGAGGGAGAGCTCCTCATCTTCTTCTTCATCTTCCTCATCGTCTTCAAGGGTGGATGAAGACTTAAAAGCTATTGATTTCTTCTTTGTTGGAGCGGCCTCTTCTCTTGCTTTCTTCTCCATCATGGGTCTTTAAGTTCCCAATGAGGCTAATGAGGTCCATCTCATCCTTGTCGTTTAACTCCTTTAAGGTGGTGGCCTTTATCTCCCAAGATGGAGGAAGCGCCCGAATTACTTTCCGCACCTTTTGATCGTTGGAGATGACATCACCTAAGGAAGAAAGAGCATTGGTAATTTTAGTAAACCTTGTAATCATAAAATCAATAGTTTCATCATCAAGCATTTTAAATGATTCATATTGAGACCTCAAGAGATCTATCCTAGCTCTCTTGACTTGTGAAGTCCCTTCATGTGTGACCAATAAGTGTTGCCAAATCTCATAGGCGGATGGCAATGAATTACCCGTGTAAGGTCATCCTCATTCAAGGCGGTTAATAGGGAGTTTTGGGCCTTGGAGTTTGCCTCATATTCTCTAAAGTTGAAGTCGGTCCAAGTGCTTTCATCACTATCGGGTGCTACATAGGGTTTGGTCAAGGATTTAGCTACCAAACTACCTAGGGATTGCAAGAAGATAGTCATCCTAACCTTCCAAGTAGGGAAGTTTAGTCCATCAAATTTAGGTGGGGATTTAATGTTGTCGGCCATGTTTACTAGTGATGAATGAATGAATGAATGAATGTTGATTAGCAAATTTTAAGGATCTCTCTATGGATGTTAAGCCAAAACCTAGAGTCCAAGCTCTGATACCAATTGAAAATCACCTAGAGGGGGGTGAATAGGTGATAATGCTAATCAATGGACAAATTTAAAAATTAAGATGCAACAATCACCCAACAAGATTCACAAGATGAATGAAAGCAAGTAAATATAGCAATGATGATGATAAGCAAGTAATAAGTTCAAGAATGTAAATCAACGCAAACACAAGGATATGTTATCGAGGTTCGAGCACCCAGCTCTACTCCCCGCCTTCCCAGAAGGATTCTAGCTACTTCCACTATCACAAAAACAGTTACACAATAACCGCAGTACCCAACTCCACAGGAGTACCCGGTAACACAATCTCAAGTACAAGTAATCTCTGGGTAGTCAAAAGACCACAAACTCTCTCTTGCAAAAATTCTCTTCCCTTACAAAAGGTCCTTAGAGAACAATGAGTAGGAATGAAGCTCTTGTGTGCAAGAGAAAAGAAAATGAAATCAGAGAATTCTTTTGAAAAACACTTCAGAGAATGAGAGAATTTCAGCACAAAAACCAAGATCTTTTGAAAGCCTTAAACTTGGAAACTTTTGGAATTTTTCTGTTGTAATTAATTGTTGTAACTAATCTCTCCCCAAACACCCCTATTTATAGGAGAGGGCTAGGGTTTAGGGATAAAACATAATTAGGATTAATCAGAGAGTATTAGGTTTGAAATATATCCCTTAAACCAATTTTAAACACAAAAGACAAAATAAAACAGCTTATTAAAAATTGCCCGTTACTGTTCAACGGATAGTTCGGTCGACTGGCTGGTCGACCGTACGTTCAAAACTTATGACCGTTGCAGGCCAGCGGTCGACCGCCGGTCGACCCAATCTATCCGAGAGCAGACTGAGTTACAGTCGGTCGACCGTGCGGTCGACCGCAAAAACGTGCACACTGATACATGCACACCCAGAACTACAGTCGACTGGGCCGGTCGACCGGCCAAACCTGACATAGGTCCGGTCGACTGTCCGGTCGACTGGCTCAGGTCAAAAACCAGGTTTTGGACAGAAATAAAAGGGATTTTGATTTTGACAAAAATACTTTTGAACAGGGATTAGCCTAAAACATAAATATATATCTGTAGGCAAAATCTTGTATGCAAAATATTTTTGTATAAATTATAAGAAATTATTTTGGATTAAGTATGTGCGCAAAAACGTGTGTGATAGAGCTTCAAACCTATCCACTATTCTTTAACAAACTATAAAACTAAAAAAAAAATAATTAAAGACTTCTTGAGCAATCTTCAAGTCTTTGAGCCATGCTATCCTTGCTAGAGCCTTCTTCTTCTATGATCCTTCCTTGATGTGCAATATGCCTTCATAGCTTTATGAACCTAGAAGTTATTTGCAATAGCAAGCAATGGCCTCCAAACATGGTACTAACCTGAAACTTATCTAAACAAACTCATTAGTACCAAATAGCACTAATTTGGTTTGTCATCATCAAAACTCAATAAATGGAGAGTGTAACCTTTTGGGCCAACATTTCATTGTTAAGTTAATATTATACCTATGACAATGATCTTTTCTCGAGCTTTCTGCTCAAAGCCGAGATGTCAAATGCTAAGTTAATATAACTAGCATTTACATCACTGTTAAGTTAACATTACACATATGACAGTGATCTCCTCGATTTTCTCAGTGAAAATGAGACCTTTCGATGCTAAGTTAAACATCCCACCTCTAGCATGCATTTCATTGTTAAGTTAATATTACACCTATGACAATGATCTTCTTTCAATTTTCTCAGTGAAAATGAGACTTTCGTGATGCTAAGTTAATATCATACCTCTAGCACATATCTTTGTCAAGTTAATATCACACCTCTGATAATTCAATTTGCTCAAATTGCAAACTCAAACCCTTCACGTTAACATTACACCCCTAATGGTAAAAATCTCCACGGATCTTCAACAAATCCAATCCCTCTTGTCATTCTCCCCAATAGAATGACAGGTCCACTTAAGTTGCGTAGATCGCAAAATCAAAGTTGTTATGTTATATCACACCTCTAACAGTAACTTTCATGTCATTGATTTCCTAGAGTACTAGTCATGTTAACACTAAACCTCTGACGATAGACTCAGACATAATTCCTGGCGGATCAAACTCCACTTGTTATTCTCATCAATAGAATAGCAAGTCCACAAAACTTGTTCAAAATACATGTCCAGATCTCACTGTCAAGTTAACATCACACCTCTGATAGTAACCTTATCAAATTCCCCAAGTAGAGTTATTTAATTTGCTAAGTTAATATCACACCTCTGGCAATTAAAACTCTTTCAAAAAAGCTTTGAGTGTGAACTTCGCATCTCAAGCACAGAGCTGCGTCTCAATGAACTTAAGAGTTGCGTCTCAACAACAAGTAAAGGCTGCGCCTCTATAGCAATTGAGAGCCACATCTCTACAATAATTGAAAGCCGCGTCTCAACTTTGGTGAGGTTTGCGTCTCCACTTGATCAGTGTACAAGAACTACGTCCTCTCCCTTCAAATACAAGGAGTATGTCTCTGCTTCTGCAATCAGTTCAATAGTACACTGGCAAGAGCAATAGACAACTCCACTAATTTAAAAGTACACCAAGCAGACCAGAGCTTATAACAAGTACTAAACTGAGTTTTTAAGACACTTATGACGATCTTTCCTGGAGGCTTCAAGAAGTTTAACAGTACACTCATAGAGACCACCATCCAAACTGGATCGAGCTCAGGGCACCCCAAGTGACTACCTTGCAGAAGAATGCCAGTCCGATTACAGGAAGCCTAGATTCAACCAAAGTCCAAAATATTTCAAAATCCGTCTCAACCAACCGCGAAGTTTCAAAAACTTTGGAGGGGGTTCTATAGGCTATCAAAAAATTACTAAGGAAAAAGCCTCAGACGCGGACCTCGCAAACGCGAAGGTCGTGTTTCAACCTCAGACGCAGACTTCGCGTCCTCTGTCCAACGCGGAGGTCGCATTCCAATCTCAGACACGGAGGTCACCAGATGCGGACCTCGCGTCCTTTGTTAGACGCGGAAGTCACTAGATGCGGATCTCGCGTTCTTTGTCAGACGCGGAGGTCGTCTGAGGTGGACCTTTGTTTCAACTTAAACGCGAAGTTGAGCAGCTTCACGTTCCAACACAGACGCGAGCCTGTGAGCTCCGCGTTTCAACATCAGAGTAAGGTTTGTGTCCAGCGCGAGACCCGCATTTCTGCTATAACTGACAGCCATGAACTTGGTCAGTTACACCCCATTTTCTCTCCACATAATGGGGAATAACTTCCCATTATGGAGAGATTTAAGGAGCTATTTACACCCCTCCCATTATGGAGAGATTTAGGGAGTTGGTTACACCCTAATTTCTCTATAAATAGCTATGAATAGGAAGAGAAGGGGGAACCTTGGGGGAGGGGAGCTCTTCTAAAAAAAGGGGCTGAAGAGGTGAGCCTTGGTGAAGGAATCTAAGAAGCCATAGGCAGAGGGGAGAGCTACCTCGCCAGAGTTCGGTCTTGAAGCGCTTGAAGCCTAGAAAGAGTTCAACTCTTTCTGTTAACTTGTTGAGTTCAAGTTCTTTAAATCTCTTTGAGATTCCATTACTGATAGGAGCTGTGCTACTCTATCAGTAGATCCAAAGAGAGGACCCACAAGAGAAACTTGACGTTCGGCTGGTTAACGGAACATAACACTTAATCTCCACCGCCACATGAAGAACCCAGCTTTAAATAAATAGGAGAATCAATCAAAAGGTTCCCTCTCTTTTGTAATCAGATTATATCCGTTGTAATCTTCTATTCAATTAAAAGAATTTTGCAATTGTGATTTCCGACGCGTACAATCATTTCATCTTCTTCTTTTAGGTGGCTTGTTGAAACCATGTTCATCGAAAAGTCTTTGAAGATGTCGCCGACACTGACATCTGACTCCCACGATGACGTGCCTGATGAGTGGTCATGATATAATGACTCTTCAGACTTTGAGGCTGACAGAATTGGAGTTAACACATAGCCCAACCCCTCCAAGTTTGGTGATAATAATAAAGTGTTTTCCCTCTGGGAACAAAAGGCCGAAGTAGAGTTCACCTTCCTTTGCCAAAGTTCAAGCCAGGACCAATTTTTAGGTCATATCCCATGTTTTCCATCATTTTAGTATATTTGGCTCGTAATGAAAGAACTGAGGGGGTTCGGTCTCGCTTTTCGAGTCTACACAAATCAATTATTTGGACTCGACTCTTCCGAAAAGGATCAGTTTTAGATCTTTGCGGCTTGCTGCGACCTCGAAGAAGGTTCCTTGTACATCACTGACTCTTTGATATGCCATGAGAGATAATCTCACCGGTGCATACAATGATGTCAGGGCATCTATTGCCTACTAGAGGTCGTCATCTATATCGGTACTAGTATTCGATGGTACAAAATTATAAGTGAATACAGAAAAATAAGCTAAGTCTAACTCTTCATTAATATACCACTCGCCTACATCATTGGCGGTGTTATTGACATCGACCTTATTAATGCTCGTTATAAGAGGATTTAGCTCCCAGAGATATTTTTCTTCTGCTTCTGGCTCAACATCAGCTTCATTATCAGAGTCTGGTCCTTCTGGTTGGGGATTCTCATCTGCTTCTAGAGAATCCTGATAAAAGAGGGAGTCCTTGAAGTAATTCTCTATCCCCTTGAACGGATGCCTCTCGGCGATCAACGTTCAGACTTTTCCATCTCCGTCAATATACTTCATGACTTGATGGAGAGTAGAGGGGACGATGGAATTGTGATGAATCCATGGTCGTCCCAGTAGTAAGTTATACGAAGTGTCAGCATTAATAACATAGCATATCTACTCGAATCTCAGGTCTCCGATCTAGCATTTGAGTTTGATCTTTCCCATCGGGCGCGTACCATTAGCGTTGAAGCCATAAATGATAGATTGAGTGACGCTCAATCGATGAGTGGGGATTCCTAAGTGCTGCATGACCCGAAGGGACAAGATGCTCAACACGGATCCTGGATCCACCAGAATGCGGCTCACCTCAGATGACCTAATGTACCATGTGAAAAGGGTCCTATCTGTTTCTCCCTGACCTGCATGTCGTCTGGAGTGAAGGTTATGCAGGAGACATATTGGGAGGCGTGGAAGCAATTTTCTTCATCTTCCTCCTCTGATTTAGCTAGAATCTGGGTCATGAAGGCCTTAGCATCGACTAAAGCTTATCTAAGAGCTTCCCTTATCGACTTGGACAGTCTCAGGAGCTCGTAGAGAGTGATCCTCAGGATGTTGGCCGGCTGAGCTAAGACATCAGAGCGGTAAGCTGTTGATAATCCCTCTGCTTTGCTTTTTGGAAGAGTTTTGGAGTACCAAAACTCCTTTTGCTTCTTCACGGGGTGTTTCGTGGATTGCTTGGTTAGATCTTGGGTCGGATTGGTCGGGCTTGCCACCACTTCATCGTACTTCATTGAGAGCGACTGACCCAAATGAGTCCCTGCTATGAGCGATGCATTCAGCACTGCAGCAAGAACGATTGTTTCCTCAGAATTAGTTAGTGAGCTTCCATGGAGGAAACACACACCACATTGCAAGGTGAGGCTTTTGCTTGCCTCTGGACTTCGTACTGGGAACAGTAGTCCACTGCTGGCCTTCATGAGGTCGGCATGAACCCACATGGTCTCTCCTTGAGGAGTAGGAATAGGTACGAGACCTTTTCTCCCGCTGATGGTGTGGATCTATATTGAAAACCTTTAGTTCCCCTTTCGGGATGGGAACCACTCCGGTTTGTGTTGGAGGTTGTACCCTAAATTGAAGAAATGACGTCATGTTAGCTGTTACCTTCTTCTGCTTCGGACGGAGCTTGAGAACCTCTGCATCAATCAAAGCTTGGAGGATATCTTTGAAGATGTAGAACTCTTGGTAGGGTGCCCCAGCATCTTGTGGTACAAGAAGTAATTGGGATTGTCAGTCTTGCCCACCTCTTCAGGACGTCTAGCATCAGGAAGGTTCAGTCTGTTACTCTTGTTGAGTAACTTAAATAACAAATCAACATGCTCGTCCTTGAAGGAGTACTGCTTGTTGGCGCGTGGCTGGCTTGAAGAGCTATCACCTTTAGCCGGTTGGAGCTTAGAGGGAGACTTCATCTATGTCGCCACTGTGTCCTTCCTTTTAGCTGGAAAAGATGCTTCTGACACGCGTCTCATCGACTTCTCGGGTCTGGGCTTGCTTTCTTCTACCTGGACCCTGGCGATGATCTCCTCTGCTTGCTCGTCTTGCTGCACCAACTGCTTCCAGTTACGGCTCTCAGCCACTCTTATCTGAGTTAGGAGTGAGGTTTACAAATTGTGGTGGCATGTTTTCACCAAGGTGGCCTGGGTCATACCGCTGGGACATCGGAGTGCCATGTTCCGAAATCTCTCCATAAATTAACTGGCTCTCCTTTTTATTGCCTCGTTGTCAGGAGAGTTGGCTTGGTAATCTTTGAATCATCTTCGAAGAAACAGGCAAGAAAAAGCTTCTTCAGATTACCCCAGTTCTTGATAGAACCTTCTGGGAGTTTCATGAACCACTCAAAATTAATCTCTTTCAGGGTACCGATGAACAAACATGCCAGGATGGCATCATTTGATACTACATTCCCGATCTGAGACTTGAAGTAGTATATGTGTTGGTTCAGTGGCCCCTTGTCGTCGAAGGCCTGTAAGGTCGGAGCACTGAACTTTGGATAGTACGGGACAAGATCCCACTCAGCCGGGTATGGCCGGACCACTCCTGCTTCTTGGAGGCCCTTCCAGTTGGCGAGGGCCTCAAGGCGTTGCTCCAATTTGCTCATCCTTTTGGAATGAGTTCTCCCGTTCTCTGAATTAACCTCCTCTTCAGATGGAGACTTTGTTGGCTTAGAGTCAGAATGCTCTTCATCCTCGGTATTTGCAGAAGATGAGCTCTCTCCTTCCTTCTGTTTACCCTTGGACTTCTTGGAAGGAGTCTTGGCCTTCAAATTCTTCATTTTGTTCTCAAGCAATTGCGAAAGCATCTGCTTAAGGGTGTCGATAGATTCTTATTAAGCACGAATCATATTGAGTTGCTCCCTTTGAACCTGGGCTTGCTGTTCAAAGCGCCTGACCATTTTTTCAGGAGTGCTTACCATATATGCGGAAGCTTCTCTCTCTGCAAAAGAGTTCGAGACTTGTGATTTTGTGATGGCAGAGTGTGCTTCACTTACTTCAATGCCCCAGGCTAGGGCACTGTAGTCCACTGGGGCTATTATACCAGTCTGAGCATGAGTATGCCGGTACAATCCTTCCAGCTCAGTGTCAAACTCGTCGGAGCTGACTACAGGCTGCTCCCCCTTAGTTCTATTTGGCATGGTACTTGGGCCCACCATGTTTGCAGTAAATTCAGGGTACTTTGTGTCAGAAAAGGTTCTCTTCCTGTGGGAGTGATGCCTCTTGGTTGAGCGGGAAGCTGGCGCTACTGATAACCAATTGAACACCGATGGTTTGCTTGCTTGTGAGCTGCAATGCATTCAGAGAGCACCACCGCGATGAGCTGTTCACAACAATATTGTGGAGTGATTTGATGAACACTCCTCTTGTTTGTCAAATAATCTTAGATCCATTGTAGGGGGATCGAAGAGATCAGGTTCGAATATCTGAGGATAAGGACTTCTAGAATCAGTTTTGACCTTAGCCGTCAGAGAGTGAATGTGTATCTTGTGCCGTAACTCTAAAATGCAAGGCTCAGAGACGCGGGGTTCACATTTTGAGTTGGAGACGCGGCGCTCACTCTCTGCAAAAGAGACGCGGCCCTCGCATTTTTGCACAAAGACTCGGGTCTCGCGTCTTTGAGAAAAGACGCAGACCTCGCGTTGCTGAATGTCCGTCTGTGAGGTAAAGCTTCAGAAACATGGGCTTCATGAGCTCCGTGTTTTGGTATAGAGACACGGGTCTCATGATTTTGAGAAAAGACACTCGCATTGCTGAACGTCGCGCCTGTGAGGTGAAACTCAAGAAACACGAACTTCATGAGCTCCGCGTTTTGATATAGAGACGTGAGGTTCGCGAGTCTAGTGCTTCTCAGAAGAAATGTAGGTCTGAGCCCAACGTTCTGTATCTGCTGGACATATGACTTTTTCAGCTTCTTCCATCTGTTGTCGATGTGCGTGACGCTTTTATCGACGTTCAGCATTCCGGTTATTCCGGTTACACTTCACGAGTTGTTGGGAACCCCGATAACCTGGAGTTGAGGAATCTAGAAAGAAGAGGTATAGCGAGATTGGCCTTCTTCATCATTGGCCTCGCGTGTCTCGTGGGAGACGCTGACGCGGGCCATGTGGGCGATGCAGCCAGAAATGGCGCTGTTTGCGCAGGCCATTCTTGAAAAAGTCTCCGAAGAGATTTGAGAGCGGATCTCTTAGGAGACCCTGCAGTATTGCGGCGCCACTTGGAACTCTTGGAGCCAGAAGAAAAAAACTCCTCGTACTTTGCTAAGTCGAATTCCACGACAAGTGACTCGACCGTCTTCCCATAAAGTTGACATCACCTTGCACCTCAACTTGCTCGTTAGTTGAGAAATAGATCCCCAGTGGAGTCCCCATCTCTTGTTCGAGTCGAAAAATTAAAAATATGTATTACAAAATTTTCTCGAATCAATGAAAGATTATAATAATTCTAAAATTTCAATTACAAGAGAGAGAAGATAATCAAGCTCAAATCTCCTCTTTGTTTAATGCCAGATTATTTGCATAGCGGTGGAAAGTGAATCTTGTTTCTGTTGACCGGGTGAATGTCAAGCATCTTTGGAACATTTCTCCTTGAATCACTGATGAAGTAACACAGCTCCTATCAAATGAAATCTCAAAGAGATTTGGGCAAAACTTTAACACAGCAAGTTTGTGTAAAAGAGTTAAACTCTTTGTAATCAGAATATGCCAATACCCCTCAGCTGAAATCCAACCTTTTCAATAACAGCTTTAGCTATTTATAGGGGTTCTAGGGTAGAACTATCCCCTAAAAACCCTCCATAATGGGGGTTAACTCCTCTTATTATGTGGGCAATAATTGACCCAGTAATGAGGGCAGTTACAACAGAGACGCAGGGCTCACCTGCAGTTGAAACGCGGACTTCGAACTATGTGTTTCTTTATTGATGTAATGCTAGACGCGAGCTTGAACCCCGCGTTTTAGCATTGCTGTGGTGCGTGTCATGGCATTGCAGTGATGTTGAGATGCAAGCTTCGAGCTCTGCGTCTTAGCACTGCATAAATAGCTTTGATCAGCCTTGCGTATGAAGTATGGACTCTGTATTTGACGACTTGTCTTCAGTGATTTTTAGATAGTCTACAGTGACGTCGAGTGCTTTGAGCTCCAATCCCATACTTGAATACCCTAGAGTCTTCAACATCTTCCTTTAGAGGAAGAAAACTCATTGAATCTTCCTGAACCCTGAAGCACACTTAAATACTTAAACTTGATTAGTACTAAATAATCACATATGCTTTGTTATCATCAAAACAAGAAATAGATGATTGTAACCTTAGGTCAACAATCTCTCCTTTTTGATAAAACATATGAGTTATTTAAAAATAAATGATAGGAAAGAGCTTGGGAAAGCTCCCCCCCAAGTTAGGCTATCTATCAAGTACAAAAAATCAATATGACTACATATAGATTTGTCAATGTAAGCAAGTCATATAGATGCATATATGAAGAATATGTCAATTTAAAATAATATGCATAAATAGCCTACCATTCTTTCATTCCTCCTTCCTCCAAAAATATTATGCAATGAATCATGGAATTGCATATAAGCATGGTAATGAAAATAGATATACATAAAGTTTATGATATACAAAAACAAAAAACTCAAAAAAACTCAACTATCAAAAACATATCATAACTCAAATAAAACATCTCAATTAAAACATACCAGAATAACTCAAATATCTCTCCCCTTTTTGTCATGCATCAAATAGTGTTAAAAGAAACATGAAATCAAGAGAGATACCAATGAAAATACATGTATATCAATTAAAAATTCATGAAACCATATGAAACAAATATGAAGCAATTTCAAAATTAATGAATTTATAACGCAAACATTTAACTCACTACAAATGAATGAAAATCTATTATAATCTAGTGGTTTAGTAAAAATGTCCGCAAGTTGAAAATCGATTGAAATATAATCAATGTCAATATCTCCTTTCTCATAGTGATCTCTAAGAAAATGATATCTAATCTCTATATGCTTGGTCTTACTATGTTGATTTGCATTCTTGGTCATATGAATAGTATTAGTGTTATCACAAAATATTTTGATATGATCATAATGCAAATCATAGTTAAGGAGAGTATGTTTCATCCAAAGGACTTGTGCACAACAAGCTCCGGCCGCAACATACTCTGTCTCGGCGGTTGAGAGGGCTACGAAATTTGTTTCTTGAAAGATCATAAAACTAGACAATTTCTTAAAAATTGACAAGTTCCACTAGTGCTCTTCCTATCCACTCTACAACCGGCATAGTCGGCATTCAAAAAACTCGTCATTGAAAATTGTCGGTCTTCGAATACCACAAGCACATTCTAATAGTGCCTTAAGATATCTAATAATGTTTTTTACTGCAATCATGTGGGACTGTTTAGGATAAGATTGGAATTTAGCACATAGATAAACACGAAACATAATATCTGGCCTACTAGCCGTCAAGTAAAGCAAACTACCAATCATACTTCTATAGAGTTTAATGTCAGCATTTTTACCTTTTTCATTCTTGTCAAGCTTTGTTGTGGTAGCCATGGGAGTCTTACTTGTTTTTGCATCTTCAAGCTCAAATTTCTTGATAAGCTCTCTTGTGTCTTTGGCTTGGTGTATGAAAATACCATCACTCCTTTACTTGATTTGGAGTCGAAGAAAGTAGCTGAGCTCTCCTGTTATAGACATTTCGAACTCTTTCTTCATGCATGATTCAAAATCCTTACAATGCATTTCATTAGTAGATCCAAAAATGATATCATCAATATAAATTTGCACAATAAAAATATCACTATCTGCATGCTTTGTAAACAATGTAGTTTCAACTTTGCCTTTCACAAAACCATTTGAAATAAAAAAAGAAGAAAGTTTGTCATACCAAGCTCTTGGAGCTTGTTTTAAACCATATAAATCCTTTTCGAGTTTAAAAATAAAATTCGGATGTGCAGGATTTACAAACCCGGGGGGTCATTCAATATGCACCTCATCTTCATTAAAACCATTCAAAAATGCACTTTTAACATCCATTAAAAAAAGTTTAAAATCTTTGAATGAAGCAAAAGTGAGTGTCATCCGTATGGCTCCAAGCCGTGTTACGGGTGCGAAGGTTTCCTCAAAATCGATATCTTCAATTTGGGTGTAACTTGGGTCACTAACCTAGTTTTATTCCTAATAATAATTCTGACTCATCCAACTTATTCCTAAAAGTTCATTTAGTACCAATGATTGGTCTATCATGGGGTCTAGGAATAAGGTGCCAAACTTGATTGCACTCAAATTGATTGAGCTCTTCTTGCATTGCAAGCAACCAATATGAGTCGCCCTTGTCTTCGAGGATGTTCTTGGGCTTAATATGGAAATGAATGCAAAATGATCATAAATTTCATAGAGTTTGGAGCGAGTAGTTACCCCTTGGATACATCACCTATGATGAGATCCTTGGAATGATTTGTAGCATATCTCTAATCCTTTAGCAGTGCTTGAGTTGGCTCCACTTTAACATCTTAAACTTCACCATGTGCATCATTTGGCTTGTCTTCTTACATTGGTGAGTCCTTCAAAGAAATTTTCTTCATATCTTCACCTAAGGAATCAATTTCCACAACATTCTTCATAAAAGCATTAGATTCCTCAAACTTGACATGCAAAGACTCTTCAATAGCCAAACTAGATCTATTGAAGACTCTATAGGCCTTCCTAGAATTTGAGTACCCAACAAATATAACTTCATAAAACTTGGCATCAAATTTTCCTAAATTATCCTTGGTGTTTAAAACAAAATATTTACAACCAAAAACTCTATAATATGAAACATTTGGTTTTCTCAAAAAGTAAATCTCAAAAGAAGTATTTTTACAAAAAAAATTATATTCGATAAGTACCATGAAGTGTTATGGCCTCGGCCTATAGATATTGAGGGAGTCCGTATTCATTAATCATTATCCTAGCCATCTCTTGAAGAGTGCGATTCTTCCTTTCTAAAAGTAAACCTAGAGGGGGGTGAATAGGTGTATGGCTAATCTAATGACAAATGATGCGAAATTGAAAACAAATTGTAACACACTTAGTGTAACCAAAGAGTATAGCCGAATTCTCGGTAAAGGGCTCTGGACTATCTCCTCTAAATTCCTCTAAATAAGAGTTGAGGTGCTATATGAAGCTCTCTTGGTTAAATACAAGTATGGGCACACACAAACGATACAAAGCATATAAGTATGATATGAATCAATATGAAATAATACAAGGCATGAAATAAGAGAGAGTTTAGAGATAGTGGATCAATGGCAAACACAAAGATATGTTTCGAGGTTCGAGCCACTACTCTACGTCCCCGCCTTCACACAGAAGGATTTTCACTAAATCATCCACACAGGACTTCCCAAACAGGGAACCTTCACTGAGAGTTTGGGTAATGCAAACTAAGAGTACACAACTCCTCTCTCTAACAAACACAACCTCTACACAAGAGGCAAGGCACAACAACAATCACCTCTACACTTAGAGGGATGGACACTTAGCCAAACAACAATCACCTCACACTAGAGGGATAAGGCTCAAAGCCAACACTCCAACAATCACCACTATACTTAGAGGGATACCAACCAAACCAAATCACCTTCACAATCACCTCTACACAAGAGGGATGAACACAAAGAAAAGAAGGTTACGACTCTTGGTGATCTCAAAGAACACAAACCAATTTTCTCACAAAACAAGATCCTATAGATAGGATAGATATGATAGCACAACTGTGAGAATACAAGGTGTTTGGAAATCAAAACACAAAGAAAAATACTTGGGAAAACAATTAGAATAAGATAGAAATGAAGATCAAAACCAATATCCCAAATACTCTATTTTTCTTTGATTTTTTTCAACCCTTGAAAACAAATAAAGATAAATCCTTTTTAACCCAAAAACTCTTTTAAAACTTGTTGCTAAAACACTTAAAAAGATGGGAATTTTTGCTCTTGAAATTCTTGATCAAAAAGCTCAAAGGGATGGGCATTTATAACCCAATCCAAAAACTAGTCGTTGGGCCAAGACAGCAGAAAATTTCTGCTGTCGGTCGACCGCCCAGTCGACCAGCCAACGGTCAGATTTTCGACCGTTGTGCCATCCGTCGACCGCCCGGTCTACCGAGGCCTGGATACAGAGAGCAGAGCTCTTTGTCAGTCGACTGCCTGGTCGACCGGGGCCAGATCCAGAAAGTAGAGCTCTCTGGTGGTCGACCGGGTCGGCTGACCGGCCCTCTAGCCAATACGTCCGTGCTTGTTTGTGAATATCAGTCGACCGACCGGTCGACCGACTTCTGCCTCAGTCGATCGTTCGGTCGACCGGCAGAAGGCCAGGTCACAAATCTTTAATGGATTAAAGCTTGGTCTTTTTATCCTCAATAAAATCCCATAAAATCTCATAAATTTCACAAAAATAAGTTCTTATTAGATCTTTGAAATACAAATATGTGTGACAAAAATTCAACACATATTATAAACAATTTGAACCATTTTTGTGATATTGAAATTTAGCCTTAAACAACGTCCGTATTTTTCAAAACTTAGATTTTTAAAATGGAAAATCGTTTTCTCCAAAACTTATGTAAATATAAAAACATGATATTGAGACAAATTTGAAGCATATTGTGTATGGATAGAATCCAATATACATAAAAGATATATATCTATCTTTTTGACATGAAATTCAAAATCGGTTAAACTGAAAACCAAAACCAATAAATTTTAAACTTGTGTGTGTATGTGAACTTGAGCATATTAATACTATCTACCTTTACACAAGATCTAAACATACTAAACTAAACACAAACCGAAGTCTTCTTGTCTCCAAGCCGATTTGATCCAAACACGATCCAACGAGCTTGACTCCAACCGAGTGCTGGACGCGATCTTGACGCTCGAGCTCTTGAATCTACATGTGAAACCTCCAAAACTCCTTTGTTGAAGCTAAACACCTACTAATATCTTGGTCAATCACTGAAACTATTTAAACACAAGATTGTTAGTAAATTATAACTACATGAGTTAATCATCATCAAAACTAGAGTGATGGGCTTCTGGGCTAACAATCTCCCCCTTTTTGATGATGACAAAACTCATGGAGTTATATATGCATCAATTAAAGATAAGCTTCATAGAAGCTCCCCCTTAACTCATGCATAGAAATAAACATAAAAATATTCAATGAAGTGCATAAAACACAAACAACATATATATGCATTAAACAAGAGAATAAACATGCATATATAAAACTCTAAAAATTCTTCTCTCCCTTTTTGTATAAAACAAGGAATGAAATAAACATGCATAAAATTCTTTTCTCCCTTTTTGTATAAAACAAGGAATGAAATAATCATGCATAAACATGCATATATAAAACTCCAAAATTCCTCTCCCCCTTTTTATCAAATCATCAACAAAGGGGCATAAATAAACTCTCAAAAAAAATTTCTCCCCCTTTTTGTCAAATCAAACAAGAAGGATGTATATGCGATATACATTCATGAAGAGGAGAGACGTAAAGTTAACTCCCCCTGTATACATGCATTACATGAAAAAAGAGATGACTAAACCCTAATCACATAACGCATAATATACAATATATAAAAGAAGATGCGAAGCTCCCACTACACACGTGTAAGATATAGAGAAGAGAGGTCAAACTCCTCAATTTGAGATACACTCAACATGAATCTATATATAGATAAGATGTTAAGCTTTCCTTGCATATAAGCAATGCATATCAAAAAATATGATACCAATTGAAAAATATATAAATTTATGATAAAGGTATACATTAAAACCTTATGATACCAATTTATAATACCAATAAAACTAAATAAAACATTTTTAAGATACCAATTGAAAGTAAACAAAATTTTTAAGATACTAAAAGATACCAATTGAAAATATCTTGATACCAATTTAAAATGTCTTGTAAATTTTTGATACCAATAGAAAATGAAATATGTACGTTTTTGATATCAATTGAAATATATATATATTGTAAATTTTGATACCAATTGAAAGTAAAAATCAACTGAAAATACAAACCATATTTTGGTTAAACAAATCATTTTACAATAAAGATATCAAATTGAGAATAATACCAATTTAAGATTATTGATATCAATATTGAAAATGTTAGCTTAAACCACAACAAAGTATTTTTTATCATAAAGAATGGGAGCAAGATACCAATTGAAAATAAAATCAATTGAAAGGCAAAACACGAATTTTCTCCCCCTTTATGAAATACCAATAAAACCGATGTATAAGCTTGTATAATATATCAATTGAAAAATAATTGACATTAAGAAATAAATCAAGTTTAGCATAAACATAATTTGTGCTTTAAGATGTAAAGATATTGTAAGCACAATCAAATCACCTATATATGTATGAAAATGTAAATACCTATCGAAATTGATACTGTTTGAAGTTTGAAGCATACATATATAGAAAACACAAATATCAGTATACAATTTAAAAATATTAATTGTGATACTAATTGAAAATACAAAGAGGATCAAGTGTATAACTCATACTACCTCCCTTTTCATGCACATGTTTAAATAGATTTTCAATTTGAGCAGACAAGGCATAGTCGCCCATCCAACCGCCGTAGAAGGGTAGGGGTTTTCAAAAATATGAATTTGAAAATAATTAACAAGTTTGAAAACTCTACCAAATGAAGAATATGAACTAGTTTAAGATAATTTGAAATAATTAGTTATAGATTCTTCAAAAGAATGAAGCCAAATCATATATTTCATGAAGCATGCATTTTACACCAAATAGACACTCAAGATATATAAAGCTCAATAAGGTACTCATAAAAACAAAGTAATGAGTACACTCAAAATGATGTGAGTGTACAAGAGTCATGTGAAAAGCATGATTATGGAAATAAGTAATGAAGCTCATAAGAATCTTTCTCAAAAATATGAAAGTCATCAAAACTAAATAGGCTTCAAGGTATATGTATGTTTTGTCTAAACTAGAAGTATACATACATATCCAAACACAATTGAGTCTATAATATAAATTTGCATGAAAAGTAAATGACTCAAGGGTATACATGTATATCTAAAAGTTTTAAACAAAATTACTATATACATGAAGCTAAATACAAACATGTACAAAAATAGGGTATACAAGTTGAAATACAAGAATGATCAAAACTAGGCTATACTAGTGCATCTAATGGGTACAAATGAGCAATTAAGCACAAACACACAATAATCAAATGTGGCTCATTAGTTGTACAAGTATATTCACAAGTTTTAATGAAAATTACATTTAAACATGTAATCAAAACATGAAGCACAGAATCATGAACATAAACCAATATGATCATTAGGTTAAATGCATATGTTTTAGAGCTATGATATACACAATAGCTAAGCTAAAGTGAGAACACAATGATATAAATCCATATAAACGTGGGTGTATCTCAAGGACTATATATATATATATATGACTAGTCTAATTAACATGGCATTTAACATAATAATTATGAAAAACATGAAAACCAATACATGCTAAAAATCAACAATATGAAAGCATGTAAACAAAATAGGAGTTAGAGATAGTTACCAAAACCATTAGGGCTAATCTCTAGATCTTCAAACCATAGTGGTCCTCCCATCAAACTTCCTTGAAGGTGATGCATCCAAAGCAGTGTCCATTAAGCACAAAAGAATCCACCATCAAGGCACCAATGCCCTCACGTCAAGCGAGAGCCCACACCTACATCAAATAAAATAGGGGTGAATTTTTGTACCCATACTCTATTGGGTCCATGGAGGTTAGCACCTTTCCTAACTCAAATAATTTTTTTTGCAAAATTTGAATCATTTATTCTATCATAATAAAATTTTGCAAGGTGGCCCTTACGTCCACAATGTGTACAAGTGTACACATGAGCATACTTTGAATCATGTGCGTGAGCATGATGAGCATGTGCATGCCGTATATGGTGTGCATGCATATGAGGAGCATGTTTCTTATGAAACATGGATCCAACCGTGTGAGGTTCATGGCACATTGGCTCAAAGTGGAGCCCCAACAATCAACACTCTTCTTTAAAACACATATATCATTTTCAATAATAGAAGAAAAGGTGGACCATGCAACATGTTTGCTGATAAAGGATGAATCTATAGTAGTATGACAAACATGTGAATCAATATCATTTTTCAAAGAAATATTTTTCTTGAAAACCAAATCTAGTTCTCTTGAAATAGAAGTAATTTTATTTTCAAAGATTGATTCTCTTTTAAAGCAATATCAAGTTTTGAAGACAAAATCTCATTATTCTTCAAAACATCATTACAATCATTTTTGTTTTTCAAAATTTTGTTTTCATTTAAAACAAGGTCGAGTTGGGATTTCAATGAGTCCCTTTCATTAGAAATCTTATCCCTCTCTTGTAAAGCCATATTATGTTTTGAAAACAAATCCTTATTTTCTTCTTTTATTTTAAAGATTTTTTTTTTTTCAAAACTTGATATTTTTCTAGAAATTTTTCACAAACTAAAGATAGTTCTTCAATTAATACATCACCATCAACATAATCATCACTTGAAGAACTAGCACAATCATCTAGATCGGTGTTCGAGTTTACCTCAAGGGAGTCATTCCCTTGGACCATGTTGCAAGGTTGGTCGGACTCATCTCCACTAGATTCCTCCTCCACATATTTAGGCGTTTGAAGCTTTAGAGAGGTCAAAGTATTCCACACTACAAAAGCAGAATCACAATGAAAAATCATAGAAAGATATTCTTTGCATAGTGTATTTCTAAGTGCCATTAGGGCTTGTGCATTGACCTCTATATGCTTGCTATTACCAAGATAAGATTTCTTGATAGCGGCAAGGTGAACATGCATGCCTAGGGTTTTAAGGTACATGGACATCTTAACTTTCCAAACATTAATGTTGGAAGTATCATACATGGGAGGGGTCATGAAGTCCATGAGTGTAAACTATATGTGTGCAAATGCAATAGTAGATTAGCTAACCAAGATCTCACTCCTAGGTAGTTAATCCTAATATCAGGAGTGTAGGCTCTGATACCAATTGAAAGTACACCTAGAAGGGGGGTGAATAAGTGTATGGCTAATCTAATGACAAATGATGCGGAATTAAAAATAAATTGCAATACACTTAGTGTAATCAAAGAGTGTAGCCGAATTCTCGTTCAAGGGCTCTGGACTATCTCCTCTAAATTCCTATAAATAAGAGTTGAGGTGCTATATGAACCTCTCTTGGTTCAACCAAGTATGGGCACACACAAACAATACCAAGCATATAAGTATGATATGAATCAATATGAAATAATGCAAGGAACGAAATAAGAGAGAGAGTTTAGAGATAGTAGATCAATCATAAACACAAAGATATGTTTCGAGGTTCGAGCCACTGCTCTACGTCCCCTCCTTCACATAGAAGGATTTCTACTAAATCGTTCACACAGGGAACCCCCATTGAGTATTTGGGTAATACAAACTAGGAGTACACAACTCCTCTCTCCAACAAACACAACCTCTACATAAGAGGCAAGGCACAACAACAATCACCTATACACTTAGAAGGACGGGCACTTAGCCAAACAACAATCATCTCACACTAGAGGGATAAGGCTCAAAGCCAACACTCCAACAATCACCTGTACACTTAGAGGGATACTGTTGGTCCCGCTCTGATGCCAATTGTTGGATCTAAAATACACGTCAACACTCAAACAAAGATATTAGCGTAAATATAAAGTACTTGCAATAAAGGAAATTAAATCTCAGAAAAGATAAGAATTGCAAACACGAGTGATTTATCCTGGCTCGGTCCTCGTGACCTACATCCAGTCCCCAAGCCTCCTGCTTGAGATTTTCCTTTATCCTTGACTTTGTACACCCAAAATCAACACCTTGCACACCACTTGACAAATCCCCTTTGCCAAATGTGTACAACTCTTCTTACAATCAAGAAGACAAACACCTTGTACAATCTCTCTTCTACACCAAGAAGACGCTCTTGTACAATGATTCCTTTGAGTGATTACAACCTTTCCTATAAGCCTTGATTCAGTATGTGATCGTGGACAAGGGCTATTATAGGTAAACTTTTAGAGATTTTCACAAAGAGTAGGAATTGGTGAAGAACTAGAAGTGGGAATAGTTTTCAGAGAACCAGAATATTTTTTAGAGTTTTGGTCAGAAAACTATATATTTGAATTGGTATTTTAGCCTAAGATAAAACCCCTATTTATAGCTAAACTCTAGGGTTAGTTAGGGTAGTTATTAGGACCATTTTGAATATTCAAACGTTGGATAACGTTGAAGAAAATACCAGAAAACAGAAACTGTCCAACAGTCAGAAACTGCCATTAGTCGACTTGAGATATGGGTTAGTCGACTAGTGTAGGCAAATTTCTCAAAGTTAGTTGACTATAGAAAAGACCAAGTCGACTAGGTCATGATAAATTCAAACGACAAGTTTCTGAAAACTGAACCAAGTCGACCACAACTATATTATAAGTCGACTAGGCCAGGTATTAGTCGACTAGGTATTCTGTTAAGTCGACTAGAGTGACAAACAGAGAGTTGGGTTCTTTCAGGACAAAAGGCTAGTCGACTTATAGAAATGGTCAAGTCGACTATACTATGTATAAGTCGACTTGTAAAGATTATAAGTCGACTAAGATACTATGATATGTGTGTGTGCGTCAAGGCTTTTAACATGCTATCAACAAATACAATACATATCATTATCAACTCTCCTTGGGAAGTCTTGATCATGAAGAACTCTTGAATAGGCTTGTAATAAAGCTCCAAATGATATGGCTTCACAAATGTCTCATCAAAAGCAAGTTCCAACATTCTCCCCCTTTTTGATGAAGACACTTTGTGTGCACAAATGCTCCCCCTGCAGAAAATAAGTTATATGTTCTTCCCCTGCAGAAAATAGGTTATAACAGATATAGAAACACTTGTGTTTTCCCTTGCAACAAATATATCATAACATGTATATATATGATAAATATTTGAAGAATTGTCCTTATCAAACTTCTTATATGGTACCTGAAAGATAAACATTAGATGGTACCAATCATAAGAGTAAAGCATTAACCTTTAGGAGACCAAACCCATATTGAATTTGGTTTCCATCTGTTAGTATACATATAATTGCATGAATTACATATATCATGTATGCATGATGCAATATAAGTATTTTTATCAAAAATGCTTAAGTTTTTAGGAATCCATATGAACTTATTCTTAATTCTTTTTGAAACAATATCGGACTTTCTTTTCACAAAAGAATTATATGGATTACTAACATATGAAGATTTTTCAAAAAATCTAATACCATAATGATTATGTGACATCTTTTGATATGATAGCAAATCATTTAACTTTTCTTTTCATTGATTAAACTTAGTCACATTTTTTAAAATCTCTTCATATTTCATTTTAAAAACTGACATGTCTTTATTTAACATAGAAATTCTTTCATTTAAAGACATAATTTCCTTTTTAAGCAAAATATTTTCTTTTATAAAATTCTCATTATCCTTTTTCAATGATGATATCACTATTTCAAAATCATCTTTTTGAGAATTTATAGAAGAAACTTGAGAGACATAACATGAATTTTCTTTGAAAAGTTTTTCATTTTCCTTTAATAAAACTTTATTCTTCATTTTTTCATTCTTTAGATCATTGAATAATTCATGGAATGCATCTAAAAGTTCAGTATATTGTACCTCATCTTCTTCTAGCGCCATGTAACAGATGTTGGCATGTTCAGTGGTTTCTTCTTCATCAGAGGAAGAGGAATCACTGTTTTCCCATGATGCTTGGTTGTCTTTCTTCTTTCTGAACTTTTTGCTCTTGAATTTACCTTTGTTTTTGAGCAATGGGAAATCCTTCTTCATATGACCTGTTTTATTGCAATTAAAACATTTAAATTTACCTTACTTTAAGAATCTTCTGAATTTTCTTGAAAGCATTGCCATCTCCTCTTCATCGTCATCTGAATTGTCCGTGTCTGAGGATGCATGGAAGGCAAGTTCTTTCTTCTTTGAGAGAGATTGTTGTTCATCCTTCTTTCTTTCTTCGAGTTGCACTTCATATGCCATTAGATTACCAATGAGGTTTTCTAACGACATTGTTGAGAGATCATTCGCTTCTTCAATTGCGGTTGTCTTCTTCACCCAATCTGATGTCAGTGCATGAAGGATCTTGTGAACTTTTTCGACCTGGGTGTATTCCTTTCCAAGGGATGCTAAGGAATTGGTTATGTCGGTGAATCTCGTAACCATTTCTTAGATGGTTTCATTCTCCTTCATTTTGAAAAGTTCAAACCTGTGGCAAGAATAGAAATTTTAGATTCCTTAACTTTATTTGTGCCTTCATGTGTTACCTGAAGAGTGTGCCATATTTGATTTGCAGAAGTGGCTGTTGACACACGGTTGAATTCTTCTTTGGTTAAGGCACAGAATAAAGCATTCATCGCTTTGGCGTCAAGGTTCGCATTCTTCTTTTGATCATCACTCCAAGCGTTGTAGTGGGTAGTCGGCTTGGTGTACGGTGCTTCTACGATGTTCTAAAGTTCGTAGTTGAGCGATTGCAAGTAGATCTTCATTCTACACTTCCAATAGTTGTAGTTGGATCCGTCAAATAGCGGTGGATGTTGTGTAGAATGTCCTTCTTTGAATTGTGACGAAGGGAACTCCGTTGCCATCCTTGTATGGTTGTTGACTGGGTATGCAGGGCTCTGATACCAAATATTGGTCCCGCTCTGATGCTAATTGTTGGATCTAAAATACACGTCAACACTCAAACAAAGATATTAGCGTAAATATAAAGTACTTGCAATAAAGGAAATTAAATCTCAGAAAAGATAACAATCACAAACACGAGTGATTTATCCTGGTTCGGTCCTCGTGACCTACATCCAGTCCCCAAGCCTCCTGCTTGAGATTTTTCTTTATCCTTGACTTTGTACACCCAAAATCAACACCTTGCACACCACTTGACAAATCCCCTTTGCCAAATGTGTACAACTCTTCTTACAACCAAGAAGACAAACACCTTGTACAACCTCTCTTCTACACCAAGAAGACGCTCTTGTACAATGATTCCTTTGAGTGATTACAACCTTTCCTATAAGCCTTGATTTAGTATGTGATCATGGACAAGGGCTATTATAGGTAAACTTTCAGAGATCTTCACAAAAGAGTAGGATTTGGTGAAGAACTGGAAGTGGGAACAGTTTTTAGAGAACCAGAATATATTTCAGAGTTTTGGTCAGAAAAATATATATTTGAATTGGTATTTTAGCCTAAGATAACAACCCCTATTTATAGCTGAACTCTAGGGTTAGTTAGGGTAGTTATTAGGACCATTTTGAATATTCAAACGTTGGATAACGTTGAAGAAAATACCAGAAAACAGAAACTGTCCAACAGTCAGAAACTGCCATTAGTCGACTTGAGATATGGGTTAGTCAACTAGTGTAGGCAAATTTCTCAAAGTTAGTCGACTATAGAAAAGACAAAGTCGACTAGGTCATGATAAATTCAAACGACAAGTTTCTGGAAACTGAACCAAGTCGACCACAACTATATTATAAGTCGACTAGGCCAGGTATTAGTCGACTAGGTATTCTGTTAAGTCGACTAGAGTGACAAACAAAGAGTTGGGTTCTTTCAGGACAAAAGGCTAGTCGACTTATAGAAATGGTCAAGTCGACTATACTATGTATAAGTCGACTTGTAAAGACTATAAGTCGACTAAGATACTATGATATGTGTGTGTGCGTCAAGGCTTTTAACATGCTATCAACAGATACAATACATATCATTATCAACTCTCCTTGGGAAGTCTTGATCATGAAGAACTCTTGAATAGGCTTGTAATAGAGCTCCAAATGATATGGCTTCACAAATGTCTCATCAAAAGCAAGTTCCAACAGATACCAACCAAACCAAATCACCTTCACAATCACCTCTACATAAGAGGGATGAACACAAAGAAAAGAAGGTTACAACTCTTGGTTATCTCAAAAATCACAAACCAATTTTCTCACAAAAATAAGATCCTATAGATAGGATAGATATGATAGCTCAAGTGTGAGAATACATGGTGTTTGGAAATCAAAACACAAAGAAAAATACTTTAGAAAATAATTAGAATAAGATATAAATGAAGATCAAAACTAATATCCCAAATACTCTATTTTTCTTTGATTTTTTCAACCCTTGAAAACAAATAAAGATAAATCCTTTTTAACCCAAAAACTCTTTTAAAACTTGTTGCTAAAAGACTTAAGAAGATGTAAATTTTTGCTCTTGAAATTCTTGATCAAAACAGCCCAAAGGGATGGATATTTATAGCCCAATCCAAAAACTAGCCGTTGGGCCAAGACAGCAGAAAATTTCTGTTGTCAGTAGACCGCCTGGTCAACCACCCAACGGTCGGATTTCTGACTGTTGTGGCATCTGTCGACCGCCCAATCGACCAAGGCCTGGATACAGAGAGAAGAGTTCTCTGCCGGTTGACTGCCCTGTCGACCGGGACCAGATCTAGAAAGCAGAGCTCTCTGGTGGTCGACCAGGTCAGTTGACCAGTCCGGTCGACCGACAGAAGGCCAGGTCACAAATCTTTCAGGGATTAAAGCTTGGTCTTTTTACCTTCAATAAAATCCCATAAAATCTCATAAATTCCACAAAAATAAGTTCTTATTAGATCTTTGAAATACAAATATGTGTGATAAAAATTTAACACTTATTATAAACAATTTGAATCATTTTGTGATATTGAAATTTAGCCTTTAAATAAAATTTCGTATTTTCCAAAACTTGGATTTTTGAAATGGAAAATCATTTTCTCCAAAACTCATGTAAATACGAAAATATGACATTGATTTGACATATTATATATGGGCAGAATTCAATATACATAAAAGATATATATCTATATTTTTGACATGAAATCCAAAATCGGTTAAACCAAAAACCAAAACCAATAAACTTGTGTGTATATGAACTTGAGTATATCAATACTATCTACTTTTACACAAGATCTAAACATACTAAACTAAATACAAACTGAAGTCTTCTTTTCTCCAAGCTGACTCGATCCAAACACGATCCAACGAGCTTGACTCCAATCGAGTGCAAGACGCGATCTTGATGCTGAGCTCTTGAATCTATATGTGAAAGCTCCAAAACTCCTTTGTTGAAGTTAAACACCTACTAATATCTTGGTCAATCACTGAAACTATTTAAACACAAGATTATTAGTAAATTATAAGTACATGAGTTAATCATCATCAAAACTAGAGTGATGGGCCTCTAGGCCAACACTTTCAACTACTCCATTTTGTTGTAGAGTTCTAGGACAAGGTAGTTCATGTTTAATTTCATTTTTTTTCACAATAAGTGATAAAGGAATGGTTAATAAATTCACCACCTCTATCAATCCTTATGCGCAAAATCGGAAAACCTTTTTCTTTCTCAACTCTTTTTAAAAAAAACATGGAAATACGAAAAAGCTTCGTCTTTGTGTTCCAAAAAAACTCATGTAAATCTTGAGAAATTATCAACAAAAATAAAAATAAAATGATTACCACTAGGACTTTTAGTTTTTATTGGACCAAACAAATCCATGTGGATCAACTCTAATGGTCTAGATGTCATGATATCCCTGATTGCTTTGAAAAAGAACTTGATTTGTTTCCCAAGTTGGCACGCATCACAAATGCGGTCCTTTTCAACCTTCAAGCAAGGATACCCTTCACCAATTCTTTAGAGTTAATTCTAGATAGATAATCAAATGAAATATGGCCTAGTCTTCTATGTTAGCCCAAAGGCCCATCACTCTAGTTTTGATGATGATTAACTCATGTAGTTATAGTAATAATGATCTTGTATTTATATAATTTCAGTTATTAATCAAGTTATTAGTAGGTGTCTAGTTTCAACAAAGGAGTTTTAGAGTTAACACATGTAGATTCACGAGCTCGCGCGTCAAGATCGCAACTAGCACTCAGTTGGAGTCAAGCTCTTTGGATCGTGTTTGGATCGAGTCGACTTGGAGAAGGAGTTCTACAAGAAGACTTCGTTTTGTATTTAGTTTTGTTTGTTAAAGAGTAGAATATATTTTTAAAGTTCAAAAATACACACACATAAAAATGCACGTTTTTCAGAAGTATGATTTTGGATTTTAACCAGTTTTAGTTCTGCTGATCTGCTCGACACCCTTTTAGATTTCTTATCATAACATTTTATTCTTATATTCAATTAGCATGATTTAAATTACATTTCAAAGATAACTTTCAGGGATATATTTCTTATTCAATAATTATTTTCTGATTCAAATATTAAAGATGTCAAATATTGGATTGAAATCTGTTCTTGTTCTAAAAATAGTTTACAGTTTCTGATTTGACACCTTTTAGATTTTATTAATAACTTTCAATTCTGAAATGATATTGAATTGATTTAAGTTGTATTGGAAACCAGACTTGCAGAGTTACAAATTATTCCTATATATGTAATTCTGAATTCTGACATTTTCAGCCTAAAAGGTGTCCTCAAAGTTAACCAATAGTCTGCCAGATTGGCAGTAACGGCTAATTTTCTGGTGGTTGCTTTTGAACATGTTTTGTTGAATTTTAAGAGTCAATTTATTTCCTTGAAACCTGATAGAACTATACTAAGTTTGATCTTCTAAAAACCTATATAAAGGGTCATTAGGATGGATTAAAGTCACAACAACAATTCTATTTGAAAAATCAAGTTTTGGGTTTCAAGAGAGAGCTTTCATGTTTCAGTTTCGTATTTTTATTTTGAGAAATCTTCTTTAAGTTTTTGATTCTCAAAAATATCTCTTCTGATTTTACTCTCACTTACAAATTCTTAAGCTTCAAATTTATATTTTATTCTATAGGGTTTTGTAAGAGAGTTTCAAGAGAAAGTTTGTGGTCTTTTGATCACCCAGAGATTGTTCCATCATCGTTATGCTACCTCTGGACTAGAGGAGTATATTGGGGAGTTGTGTACTCCGAGTGATTGTAATTCCTTAATGTAAGGTCCCTTGGTGGAAGATCCTATAGTGGATTGGGAAATCGTTCACTGTGGTGAAGGCGGAGACGTAGAGCAGTGGCTCGAACCTTGAAACAAATCTTCTTATTTGCGATTGCTTTCTTGTCTCTACTTATTTACTTTTTATTCATTCATTATTGTCGATCTATACTCATCACAACAAGATAACAATTAAGCACCTCAACTCTTTTCTATAGGAATCACGAGGAGAAGTTTAGAGCCCTTCACGGGAAATTCGGCTTCATGTCTAGTTTTGAGTAATCGGTTGCATTATCTCATTTTATATTGCATTGTTTTTTTAATTAATTAGCAATACACTTATTCACCCCTCGGTGTAATTTCAATTGGTATCAGAGCCTACGCTCCTGATATTAGGTTTACCACCCAGGATTCAGATCTTGACTTGCTAATCTAGATTTGAATTTGCACACATATTGTTTATACACTTGGATTTCATGGCCCCTCCTATGTATGATATTACTAACATTGATAGATGGAAGTATAGGATGAGTGTATACCTTCAAACCCTAGGATTACATGTTTACCTTGTCGCTACTAGGAAATCTTATCTTGGTAATGACAAGCATATAGAGGCCAATGCACAAGCCTTAGTGTCACTTAGGCACACACTTAGCAAAGAATATTTATCTATAATTTCTCATTGTAATTCTGCTTTTGCACTGTGAAATATTTTAACCTCTCCCGAGCCACAAATGACAAAGAATGTGGAGAAAGAATCAAGTAGAGAAGAGTCCGATCAAGCTTGCTTCATAATCCAAGGGAATGACTCCCTTGAGGTAAACTCTGATACTCAACTAGATGATAGTTCTATTTCTTCTTGTGATGATAATATGGATGCAGATGCATTAAATGAAGATCTATCTATAGTTTGTGAAAACTTTCTTTCAAAGTACCAAGTTTTGAAAAAGAAAAGTTTTGAATTAAAAGAAGAAAATAAAAATTTATTGTCTAAATGAAACATAGTTTTGCAATAGAGGGTTGAGATTTCAAGTGAAAGGGACTCATTGAAATCCCAACTTGACCTTGCCTTACATGAAAGCAAAATTTTAAAGAATAAAAATGATTGTGATGATGTTTTGAAGAATAATGAGGTTTTGTTTTCAACACTAGATTGTATTTTAAAAGAGAACAATTCTTTGAAAAATAAAATTGCTTTAATTTCAAACGAATTGAAAATTGTTTCAAATGAAAATAAATTTTTGAAAAATGACTTTTCTTCTCATGTTTGTCATATTTCTAGTGCTCCATCTACTAGTGATAAACATGTTGCATGCTCCACTTATTCTTCAATCATTGAGAATGATATTTGTACTTTGAAGAAGAGTGTAGATTGTTTGGGCTCCACTTTGAGCCAATGTGCTATGGATCACAAGAAATTAGAATCCATGTTTCGAAAGAAATAAGTTTCACATATTCATGCACACCAATCAAGGCATGCGCATGCTTATCATGTTCACACACATAATTCTGTGTATGCTCATGTGTACACTTGTAAACATTATAGACGTAAGGGCCACCTTGCAAGATTTTGTTATAATAGAATAAATATTTCAAATTTTGCAAATAATTTTGTTTGGGTTAGGAAAGGTGCTAACCCTCATGGACCCAAAAAGTTATGGGTACCAAAATCCACCCCTATTGTATTTGATGTAGGTGTGGGCTCTCACTTGATGTGAGGGTTTTGGTGCCTTGATGGTGGATGCGTTTGAGCTTGATGGATACTACATTGGATGCATCACCTTCAAGGATGTTTGGTGGGAGGACCACTATAGTTTGAAGACCTAGAGATTAGCCCTATTGATTTTGATAACTATCTCTAACTCCTTATTTATATTTATATGCTCTCATTGATTGATTTTAGCATGTTTTGATTTTTCATGTTTATTATGTTTATTCATGGTTTGCACTTTATGTTTTTGATTGCATGTTTAAATGGAACTTTTATTAAAACTTGTGTTTATACTTGTACAAATAATGAGCCACATTTGTTTATCATATGTTTGTGTTTTATTGCTCATTTGTATCCATTGGATGTACTTGTATAACCTAGTTTTGATGACTCTTGCATCTTTACTTGTTTTCCCTATTTTTGTACACGTTTCATAAAAATATATTTATCTTCATGTATATGTCAATTTTGTCAGTGTCACTTACTTTTCATGCAATATTTTATTATGGACTCGTTTATTTTTAGGATATTTATGTGTACTTTTAGTTTCAACAAAACATACATATACCTTGAAGCGTATTTAGTTTTGATGATTTCTTACTTTTGATAAAAGAAAATTCATATGAGCTTCAATGTCTTATTTCAATGATTTTGTTACATGACTCTTACACTCTATGTTTGGTGTTTACTCGTGATTTTTTGTTTCATGAGCATATATGTGCTTTATTGCTATTTGAGTGTCGATAATCGTGTGATTTTCATATTTTCATGGGATATATGACTTGTTTTCATGTTTGAAGGATTTAATACTAGTTTTTCAAAATTATCATTAAACTAGTTTTGATGATGATTAACTTATGAAGTTATGTTTACTAATAATCTTGTGATGTTTAGTTTCAGATTCTTAACCAAGATATTAGTAGGTGATTAGCTTCAACAAAGGAGTTTTGGAGCTGTCACATGGTGATTCAAGAGCCCGAGCGTCAATGTTCATACCAAGCACTCGTTGGAGTCAAGCTCGGTGGATCACGGTTTGGATCGAGTCGACTTGGAGACGGCGCTCTACTAGAAGACCTCGGTACATAGTTTAGTTTTTTATTTTAGATCCATTTGTAAAGATTAGATAGTGTGGCATGCTCAAGTTCACAACTCACACACGTTTCATGTTTTGGTTTTCGGTTTTGGTTTAACCGATCTTGGTTTTCATGAATAGATAGTATCAAAATAAGTTTACTTGGTTTAATGTATATTAGATATGTTCTATATACATGTATGCTTCAACTATTTATACAAACTTAGTTTGATAGTCTATGTCATGAGTTTGATGTTTTGGTATTTTAACAAAACATATTTTTGGATTTTAAGTCAAAAACAATGATATATATATCTTTCATGTATATTGGATTATATCCATATACTACATGCAAAAATGTTGTTTCAATATCATGTTTTTGTATTTGGATAAGTTTTGAACAAAACGAATTTTCATTTCAAAAATCCGAGTTTTGGAAAATACAAAATTTGGTTTTCGGTAAAATTTCTAAGTCACAAAAATGGTTCAAATTGTTTGAAATATGTGTTGAATTTTTTCACACATGTTTGTATATCAAAGTATTATGCTAAAACTATTTTTGTGGATTTTTAGAGGTTTTATGGGATTTATTTGGCAATTAAAAACCTAACTTTCAAATCCTATTCTCAGCATGTCAGGCTCTGGCGGTCGACCGCACCGGTCGACCAGACCAAGAGCCGGTCGACCGGAGCGGTCAACCGGACGTGCACAAGAATATGCACTTGGCCGTATCAGTTGGCCGGTCGACCGAGCGGTCGACCGATTGAAGGCAACCCACTATCGGGTTGCCCTGGTCGACCGGGCGGTCGACCGGCCAGAGGGCCGTTGCTCTCTGGTTCAGAGCCCGGTCGACCGGGCGGTCGACTGGAAGGCTCAACGGTCAAAAATTTGACGGTTGGTCGGTCGACCGGCCGGTCGACCGGAAGGCCATTCTGGGCTTAGTCAGCAGCCAACGGGCAAATTCTGTTTGGGGGTTATATATACCCCATTTGAGGGCTGTTTTGTGTAAGATTTTTAAGGAGAAAAATTTCATACTGTTCAAGTGTTTTCTAGCAAAAAGTTTTGGGTTCAAAATTCTTGATCTCTATTTGTTTTTAAAGTGTTTATTATTTCAAAGAAAATAGTCTTTCGGGAATTTGTTTTTGGTCTAAAATTCTATATCTTTTTGGAGATTTTCCCAAGTGATTTTCTTTGTTAAAAACACTTTGTTTTCCACACTTGAGCTATTTTACTATCCTGTCTATTTAGGATCTTTATTTTGTGGAAAAATTAGTTTGTGGTTGTGGAAACCACCAAGTTGTAACCTTCCATCATTTGGGTTATCCCTCTAGTGAGAGGTGATTGATTTGGTATCCCTCTATTGTGAGGTGATTGTGGAAGTGTTGGTTGGCTCCCTCTAGTGAGAGGTGGAGATTGAGTTTGTATCCCTCTTAGTGAAGAGGTGGATTGTGGTTATTTGGCTAAGTGCCTACCCCTCTTGTGTGAGGTAGTGTTTGTGTTGCCTCTAGTGAGAGGTTGTATTCGATTGAGAGAGGAGTTGTGTACTCCCGGTTGTATTGCCCTAAATCCTCAGTGGAGGTTCCCTGTGTGGGAGTCCTGTGTGGACAAGTTAGTGGATTGAAAATCCTTCTGTGTGAAGGCGGGGACGTAGAGCAATGGCTCGAACCTCGAAACAAATCTTGTTGTTTGCGTTTGATCCATTGACTCTAACACTCTCTCTCTATTACTTTGTGCATTGATTCATATTGCCATATCATATACATGCTTGTGTGTTTGTGTGCCTCACTTGTGTTTAACCACGAGAGCTTCATATAGCGCCTCAACTCTTATTCAGAGGAATCAAGAGGAGTTAGTCCAGAGCCCTTCATCGGGAATTCGGCTACACTCGTTGGTTACACTAAGTGTGTTGCAATTTAGTTTTTAATTTCCGCATTTAGTTCATTAGATTAGCCGTAGACCTATTCACCCCCCCTCTAGGTGTACCTTCAATTGGTATCAGAGCCTACGCTCCTGATATTTGGTCTAACCACCTAGGAGTGTGATCTTGGTTTTGCTAATCTAGTTTGCATTTGCACACTTATATCATTTACACACACTCATGGATTGCTTGACACCTCCCATGTTTGATGTTTCCAACATTGACATGTGAAAATTTAGGATGTCCATGTATTTAAAAACCCTAGGCTTGCATGTTTTCCTTGCCGCAACATGAAATCCTATCTTGGTAATAGCAAGCATATAGAGGCCAATGCACAAGCCCTTGAGGCACTTAGAAGCACTCTTAACAAAGAATATCTATGCTTAGTTTCTAACTGTGATTCCACCTTTGCAGTGTGGAACACGTTGACCTCCTCCAAACTTCAAAAGCAAATCCAAACGGAGGATGAATCTAGTGGAGAATCTGAGCAACAATGCTACATGGTCCAAGGGGATGACTCCCTTGAGGTATATTCGGAAACTCAATTAGATGATGATTGTGCTAGTTCTTCTAGTAATGAGTATATTGATGCCAATGCTTTAAATGAAGAACTATCAATTATTTGTGAAAAATTGTTAGAAAAATATAATCTTTTGAAAAAGAAAAGTGTTGAACTAAAAGAAGAAAACAAGGATTTGTGTTCAAAGCTTGATTTGATTTTGCAAGAGAAGGAAGAGATTTCAAGTGAACGTGACTCACTTAAATCTCAACTAGACCTTGCCCTAAAGGAAAATGAGATTTTGAAAAATAGAAATGATTGTAATGATGTTTTGAAGAAAAATAAAGCTGTAACTTCAAAACTTGATTTTGTTGTAAAAGAGAATGATTTTTTGAAAATAAAAATTGCTTCAATTTCAAAAGATTTAGAAGTTTGCTTAAATGAAAATAAATCTTTGAAAGTTGATTTAGATACACATGTTTGCCATGCTAGTATAGCTTCACCTAGCTCACCTATTGCATGCACCTCTTCTTCTAGGATTGATAATGATATTTATTTGTTAAAGAAGAGTGTGGATTGTTTGGGCTTCACTTTGAGCCATTGTGTTATGAACCACACACGTTTGGAATCTATGTTTCGAAAGAAATAAGTTCCATCTATGCATGCACACCATACACGGCATACACATGCTTCGCACGTTCATGTACACAACACTATGTATGATCATGTGTACACTTGTATACATGATATAAATTTAGCAACTAAATTTGTTTGGGTTAGGAAAGGAACTAACCCCCATGGACCCAAAAGAGTGTGGGTACCAAAGACCACCCCTATGCTATTTGATGTAGGTGTGGGCTCTCGCATGACGTGAGAGCGATGGTGCCTTGAGGTGGATGCGTTCCGAGCTTAAAGAGGACAATTTGGATGCATCACTTTCAAGGGGAGTTTGGTGGGAGAACCACCATGGTTTGGAGATATGGAGAGTTGCCCTCATGGTTTTTGGTAACAATCTCTAACTCCTCATATGTTTACATGCTTTTCATATTGTTGATTTCTAGCATGTCATGTTTTAATATTCATTATGTCATATGCCATGTCTATTAGATTAGTGTTATACATGATTAGTTATTTGAGACACCCATGTTTAATATGAATTTATATTTAGTGTTCTCATATTTTTTTAACTAATGTGTATGTCCTAGATCTAATGCATGTTCATAATGATTATATGAGTTTTGTTTTGATTTCCATGCTTCATGTTTTGATTACTTGTTTGAATGTTAGTTTTTATTAAAACTAAGATATATACTAGTACAACTAGTGAGCTACAAATAGACTATTATATGTTTGTACTTGAACGCTCATTTGTGTTCATTAGATGTATTAGTATAGTCTAGTTTTGATGATTCAAACATTTTGACTTGTATTCCCATTTTGTACATGTTTTCCATGTTTATATGTTTAGCTTCATGTATATGTCTATTTTGTCCAAACTATTAGTTATACATATACATCCTTGAGCCACTTGCCTTCATGCATATACATTTGTGGACTCGTTTATATTTAGATATGTATGTATACTTTAGTTTGTACATGACATACATATACCTTGAAGGATTCTAGTTTTGATGACCTTCATTTTTTTGGAATTTCTTTTTGAGCTTATTGCCTATTTTCATGATGATATGTTTCACATAACACTTGTACACTCACCTTATTTGATGTCTTCGCATGATTTTGTTTTCATGAGTATGATATGGGCTTTATAGATTTTGAGTGTTTGGTGATCATGTGATCTACATGTTTTTCATGAAATGTATTTTTGTTTTATTCCTTGCTTGAAGGATTTCGTACTAGTTTACAAATTTTTATATAACTAGTTCGTATTCTTCATTATGGTAGTGTTTTTTCAAAACATACTATATTTTCAAACCTATTTTTGAAAACCCCTACCCATTCAAGGGCGGTTGGTTGGGCGACCATGCCTTATATGCTTATTATTGAAAATCATTTTAAACACGTGCATGAATGGGTGGTAGGTAGCTTGAGTTATACACTTGTTTCTAATTATTGTTTCAATTGGTATCATTAGATTTTTTCAATTGGTATCAATATTGACATTCTTTTTGTATACTGATATATATGTTTTTTATATATGCATGCTTACACTTCAAATAGTATCAATTTCGATTGGTATTCATTTTTTCATACATATATACATGTTTTATTTGTGCTTACTATATCTCTATATCTTTGAGCACAAATTTTAGTTATGCTAAATTTGATTTTTAATACATATCATATTTCAATTGATTAGCTTTCAATTGGTATCCTAATACAAGCTTATGCATCATTTTTTTGGTATTTCATAAAGGGGGAGAAAATTCGTATTTCATCTTTCAATTAATATTTTGTTTACCTTTGGTATTCCACTCCCACACTTTATAATGAAAAATGATTGAAAAATTAATACTGATTTTAATTTGGTATCATATGTTCAAAATGAAAAATTCTTACAATTGGTATCAAGACGTTTATTTGTTTACTTTCAATTGGTATCAAGAAAGAATTGTTAATCAAGATTATCTATATATCTTTCATTTTGGTATCAAAATTTTTGATTGGTTTCTTTAAGATTTGTTTCCAATGCCTCATTTACTTTCAATTGGTATCAAACATTTGTTTTATGTACCTTCAATTGGTATGTTTTATTTATTTTATTGATATCATGATGAATGAAATTGATATATCCTTTCTTACAATTGGTATCATAAAGTTTGTGTTTTGATTTCACCCCTTATTGATATTATTTTTGTTTAAGACAAAAAGGGGAAGAACATTGTTTTTATTGTTTTCTTTGACCCCTTTGTTGATGATTGACAAAAAGGGGGAGAAGTATTTGAGTTTATATGCATATTTTTATATGCATGTTTTCATATTGGTATCAAGAGATAGTTTGTTTTATATTTTGTTGATATTGGTATCAAGGGTGATGAATACTAGTATCTAGAAACATAGTTTATTTTTTTATTGGTATTGTTTTTTTATTGGTATCAAGAGCATTATTTAAGCATTATTTAAGAACATGTTTATGAAAAAGAAATAATTTATTTTGGTATCAAGAGCTTGTTTTATACATGTAATTTTGGTATCAAAAGCTTGTTTTATGCATATTGATGCATTTCATGTTTGGTATCAAGAGCATGTTTTTATTTGGTATCGAAAGCATGTTCATTTCATTATTTTATGCATGTCTATGCATTTTCATGTTTAATATTCATTGCATATATTTATTGTTTATTGCTATGCATGAGTTAAGGGGGAGCTTCTTTTAAGCTTAACTTTAATCCATGCATATATAACTCCATGAGTTTTGTCATCATCAAAAAGGGGGAGATTGTTGGCCCAGAGGCCTTCCACTCTAGTTTTGATGATAATTAACTCATGAAGTTATGTTTACTAATAATCTTGTGATGTTTAGTTTCAGATTCTTAACCAAGATATTAGTAGGTTATTAGCTTCAACAAAGGAGTTTTGGAGCTGTCACATGGTGATTCAAGAGCCCGAGCGTCAATGTTCATACCTAGCACTCGTTAGAGTCAAGCTCGGTGGATCACGGTTTGGATCGAGTCGACTTGGAGACGGCGCTCTACAAGGAAACCTCGGTAAATAGTTTAGTTTTTTGTTTTAGATCCATTTGTAAAGATTAGATAGTGTGGTATGCTCAAGTTCACAGCTCACACACGTTTCATGTTTTGGTTTTCGGTTTTGGTTTAACCGATCTTGGTTTTCATGAATAGATAGTATCAAAACAAGTTTACTTGGTTTAATGTATATTAGATATGTTCTATATACATGTATGCTTCAACTGTTTATACAAACTTAGTTTGATAGTCTATGTCATGAGTTTGATGTTTTGGTATTTTAACAAAACGTATTTTTGGATTTTAAGTCAAAAACAATGATATATATATCTTTCATGTATATTGGATTATATCCATACACTACATGCCTAAATGTTATTTCAATATCATGTTTTTGTATTTGGATAAGTTTTGGACAAAACGAATTTTCATTTCAAAAATTCGAGTTTTGGAAAATACAGAATTTGGTTTTTGGTAAAATTTTTAAGTCACAAAAATGGTTCAAATTGTTTGAAATATGTGTTGAATTTTTTCACACATGTTTGTATATCAAAGTATTATGCTAAAACTAATTTTGTGGATTTTTAGAGGTTTTATGGGATTTATTTGGCAATTAAAAACCTAACTTTCAAATCCTATTCTCAGCCTGCCAGGCTCTGGCGGTCGACCGCACCGGTCGACCGGACCAGGAGCCGGTCGACCGGAGCAGTCAAACGGACGTGCACAAGAATGTGCACTTGGCCGTATCAGTTGGCCGGTCGACCGAGCGGTCGACCGACTGAAGGCAACCCACTCTCGGGTTGCCCCGGTCGACCGGAAGGCTCAACGGTCAAAAATTTGACCGTTGGCTGGTCGACCGGCCGGTCGATAGGAAGGCCATTCTGGGCCTAGTCAGCAGCCAACGGGCAAATTCTGTTTGGGGGTTATATATACCCCATTTGAGGGCTGTTTTGTGTAAGATTTTTAAGGAGAAAATTTTCATTCTTTTCAAGTGTTTTCCAGCAAAAAGTTTTGGGTTCAAAATTCTTGATCTCTATTTGTTTTTAAAGTGTTTATTATTTCAAAGAAAATAGTCTTTTGGGAATTTGTTTTTGGTCTAAAATTCTATATCTTTTTGGAGATTTTCCCAAGTGATTTTCTTTGTTAAAAACACTTTATTTTCCACACTTGAGCTATCTAACTATCCTATCTATTTAGGATCTTTATTTTGTGGAAAAATTAGTTTGTGGTTGTGGAAACCACCAAGTTGTAACCTTCCATCATTTGTGATATCCCTCTAGTGAGAGGTGATTGATTTGGTATCCCTCTATTGTGAGGTGATTGTGGAAGTGTTGGTTGGCTCCCTCTAGTGAGAGTTGGAGATTGAGTTTGTATCCCTCTTAGTGAAGAGGTGGATTGTGGTTGTTTGGCTAAGTGCCTACCCCTCTTGTGTGAGGTGGTGTTTGTGTTGCCTCTAGTGAGAGGTTGTATTCGGTTGAGAGAGGAGTTGTGTACTCCCGGTTGTATTGCCCTAAATCCTCAGTGGAGGTTCCCTGTGTGGGAGTCCTGTGTGGACAAGTTAGTGGATTGGAAAACCTTCTGTGTGAAGGCGGGGACGTAGAGCAGTGGCTCGAACCTCGAAACAAATCTTGTTGTTTGCGTTTGATCCATTGACTCTAACACTCTCTCTCTATTACTTTGTGCATTGATTCATATTGCCATATCATATACATGCTTGTGTGTTTGTGTGCCTCACTTGTGTTTAACCACGATAGCTTCATATAGCGCCTCAACTCTTATTTAGAGGAATCAAGAGGAGTTAGTCCAGAGTCCTTCACCGGGAATTCGGCTACACTCGTTGGTTACACTAAGTGTGTTGCAATTTAGTTTTTAATTTTCGCATTTAGTTCATTAGATTAGCTGTACACCTATTCACCCCCTCTAGGTGTACCTTCATCTTACACTCTATGTTTAGTGTTTACTCATGATTTTTTATTTCATGAGCATATATGTGCTTTATTGCTATTTGAGTGTCGATAATCGTGTGATTTTCATATTTTCATGGGATATATGACTTGTTTTCATGTTTGAAGGATTTAATACTAGTTTTTAAAAATTATCTTTAAACTAGTCTTTATTCTTCAATTGGTAGAGTTTTCAAATTATGATAATTTTTTTTCAAATCATGATTTTTGAAAACCTCTACCATCTAAGGGCGGATAGTTGGGAGACCATACCTAATATACCCTTATTGTATATTTTTTAAACTTGTGCATGAATAGGGTAATAGGTATGAGTTATACACATGATCTTCATGGAATTTTATTTTTGTATACTCATATATGTTTCTTATATATGTATGCTTCAAATTTCAATTAGTATCAATTTCAATTAGTATTTTTATTTTCATACATACATATATATGATTTGATTGTGCTTGCTTTAAAATATCTTTACATTCTTAAAGCACAAATTATGTTTATGATAAGCTTTTTATTCCAAATGTTAATTGGTATCTTTACAAGCTTATACATTAATTTCAATTGGTATTTCAATTGATATTTATTTGGTATACTTTATGTTTCACCTTCAATTGGTATCAAAATTTACTATTGGTATCTTAAAATTTTTTTCATGCGGTACCAACTTTTATTTTGTCAATTACAATTTGATTTCATTGGTATCACAATTCATTTTGTTGACTTCAAGAAATTTCAAAAATTTGTTTCAAAAATGGCTTCAAAATTTGTTGATATGTTTTGCCTATATCAAGGAGAGCTTAACATCTCTTCTATATATAGATTCATGTTAAAGTGTATTACACATATATTAGAGCTTGACCTCTCTTCTTTACGTGATACATTGTATATTATGCTTTATGTAGGTTAGGGTTTAGTCATCCCTTCTCCATGTAATGCACGTATACAAGGGGAGCTAACTTAACGTCTCTCCTCTTCATGAATGTATATCGCATATATATTTTTATTGTTTGATTGTCCTCACCCTTTTGTTCATGAATTGACAAAAAGGAGGAGAAGAATTTAGAGAGTTTATATATGCATGTGAGTTTATATACGCATGTTTATATCTTTATGTATGCAAATATGTTTTTGTTTAGTTTATGCATTTTATTGAATATTTATTTGTTTATAGCTATGCATGAGTTAAGCGGGAGCGTCTATGAAGCTTAACTTTAATCCATGCATATATAACTCCATGAGTTTTGTTGTCATCAAAAAGTGGGAGATTGTTGGCCTATAGGCCCGTCACTCTAGTTTTGATGATTATTAACGCATGTAGTTATAGTACTAATGATCTTGTGTTTATATAGTTTCAGTTATTAATCAAGATATTAGTAGGTGTCTAGCTTCAACAAAGGAGTTTTAGAGCTAACACATGTAGATTCAAGAGCTCACGCGTCAAGATCGCATCTAGCACTCGGTTGGAGTTAAGCTCTTTGGATCGTGCTTGGATTGAGTCGACTTGAAGAAGGAGTTCTACAAGAAGATTTCGGTTTGTGTTCAGTTTAGTTTGTTAAAGAGTAGAATATATTTTTGAAGCTCAAAAATACACACACACAAAAATGCACGTTTTTCAAAAGTATGGTTTTGGATTTTAACCAGTTTTAGTTTTGCTGATTTGCTCGACACCCTTTTAGATTTTTTATCATAACATTTTATTATTATATTCAATTAGCATGATTTAAATTGCATTTCAAAGATAAATTTTAGGGCTACATTTCTTATTCAATAATTATTTTCTGACTCAAATTTTAAAGATGTCAAATATTGGGTTGAAGTCTGTTCTTATTCTGAAAACAGTTTACAGTTTCCGATTTGATAACTTTTAGTATTTTATTGATAACTTTCAATTCTAAAATGATATTTATTTATTTAAGTTGTATTGGAAACCAAACTTATAGAGTTACAAATTATTCCTATATACTTAATTCTAAATTCTGATTTTTAGCCTGAAAACTGTGCTCAAAGTTGACCAACAGTCTGCCAGATTGGCAGTAATGGGTAATTTTCTGGAGGCTGATTTTTAACATGTTTTTATAACGTGTTTTGTTGAATTTTAAGAGTCAGTTTATTCCTTTTAAACTTGGTAAAACTATACTAAGTTTACTCTTCTAAAAACTTGTATAAAGGGTCATTAGGATGGATTTAAATCACAACAATTCTATTTGAAAAATCAAGTTTTGGGTTTCAAGAGAAAGAGCTTTCAAGTTTCAGTTTTGTGTTTTTATTTTCAGAAATCTTCTTTAAGTTTTTGGTTCTCAAAAATCTCTCTTCTGATTTTACTCTCACTTACAAATTCTTGAGCTTGAACCTGCACACAAAATACAGAATTTCAGATTTAGAATAGAGATGTGTAAGGTGCTCAATTCCACCGCGATAGCAAGTGGCTATGCGGGTCGTGATCCACAAGGAGGGTTAGCGATAGAAGCGTTCAAGGTTTGTATTGAAATCTTTGTGAAGAAAAACGAAGGTTCTTCTTTGTTTTAAGAAATGAAAATGAAAAAGAGAGTTAGGTTAAAGTTAAAAAGAAAGCGATAGATGAGAAGGTGGAGAAAATCATAAAATGACTATGTACAAAGAAAATGAAAGAGTGAAAGAGATTTGGAAGATGTCGTGTTGATGATCTAAACTAAAAGTTACAAGAAAAGAAAGAAGAACTAAAAATAATTATTTACTTTCTTTTGACCAAAAGCTTACCTTGAATCTTTTGCGACGATGTTACCTTGAAGTGGAGGCAATCAGCGCATAGCCCATAAGAGTTAATTATTGTCTCTTCCACATTACATCATCAAGACAAAACAAGCATGAAATGATACAGAGAGACTCAAATCCATCGTCATGAGCTATCGGTGGCACTCGCAAAGGCAAGGCTCTTTCGATGCTTGTAGACTCACTTGGAAGACAATTGTACCAAAAGAAGAGTGAAGTAGAAAAGAAGAAGAAGAAGAACACTAAAACGAAGTACATACAAAAAGAAAATACAGATTCGATTTCATAACAATAAAAGAAAAGAAAGAAACCTTACACTGGTGTCACTCTCAGCACAAGCTTCGTTCTCGTTCTTCTATGAAAGTCTGATCTCCTCTGAATTACATAAATTAAAACTAAAAGTTACATGAAAAGAAAAACAAAAACCTACACTAAAAAATAGAAAACTAGACTAAATCCTATCTCTGCATGGTCGTCCCATTTTTCTCTGCTGAAACTAGAATTTATAGGAAAAAACAAAAGGAGGGAATCCCGGGAAGATTGGGGAGCAAACGCTCCCCCAACTGACACAAGATGGCCGCGAAAACGCGGCTAGGGCCGCGTTTCCGCGGCCCTGGTGTGGCCAGGTGGCCACACCCAGTTGGTGGAGATCCCTTATTTGATGATTTTCTTGTATATTCTTCTGGTTTTCTCGTTTCTGCTCTAGGATTTGACGAAACAGCCTTTGATTGTTGGCTTCAACCGCTTGATTCAGGGAGGATTCTTCTCAACCGGTTTTCAACCTCTCTGATATGCCAGATTTTGCCCTGATTCTTTGACTTCGAATTTCTTCTGAATTAAATCAGAATTTGGTGGGCTTTTGGGCTTGTTTCTGTTTCCTTTCTTTTAGCACTTGGGCCTACATTAAACAGAGAAAAAGAAAACTTATTATTAGGATTTATTAGCTAAAAAGTATGGTAAGGTGACAATGTATATGCAATATATGTGACTAATCACTTCACATTTATATTTTCTTCTATAGGGTTTTGTAAGAGAGTTTCAAGAGATACTTTGTGGTCTTTTGATCACCCAGAGATTGTTCCATTGTCGTTACGCTACCTCTGTAGGAGTGTATTGGGGAGTTGAGTGCTCCGAATGGCTGTAATTACTTGGTGTAAGGTGCCTTTGTGGAAGATCCTATAGTGGATTGGGAAATCCTTCACGGTGGTGAAGGTGGGGACGTAGAGCAGTGGCTTGAACCTCAAAACAAATCTTCTTGTTGCGATTGCTTTCTTGTCTCTACTTATTTGCTTTTTATTCATTCATTATTATCGATCTATACTCATCACAATAAGATAGCAATTAAGCACCTCAACTCTTATCTAGAGGAATCACGAGGAGAAGTTCAGAGCCCTTCACAGGGAATTCGGCTTCAAGTCTAGTTTTGAGTGATCAGTTGCATCATCTCATTTTATATTGCATTATTTTTTAATTCATTAGCAATATACCTATTCACTCCCCTTTAGTTGTAATTTCATCCTATGCTATAACCAAGAATCTTCATTAAAACTATTTAAACAAGTAGCATTGCAATGTAAGTTTAACATATCAATCATAAAAATATTGTTTCACGAAAATCGGAAAGAACACAAATATTTATCTTGTTATCTAAAACATTGTAAGTGGATTCATCAAAAACAACTTAAAAACCTTTATCACAAAGTTAGCTAATGTTCAAGAGATTATGCTTGAGACCTTCAACCAAAATAACATTTTTTATTAAAAGAGATGAGCCAATTTGGATATTACATATACCAATGATTTTGCCCTTTGAATCATCTCCGAAGGTGATGAAAATTTGATTGATGTTTAACCTGCACAAAGAAATATAGAATTTCAGAACTTAAGAATAAGATGTGCAAGTACTCAATACTACCGCTATAGCAAGTGGCTATGCGGGTCGTGATCCACAAGGAGGGACTAGCGATGGAAGCTTTTTTAGTAAGTTCTCTTTTATGCTACAAAGAATGGTTAAAAATCTTCATTTAGTTCTTTAAAAGAAAATAAAATAAGTTACAGCTGAGTTAATAAGAAAGTGGTAGATTGAGAAGGTGGAAGATTGAAGTTCTTACCTGCAAGAATACAGAATTTTAGAACTATTAAAACAGTAGTGCAAGGTGTTCAATTCTACCGCTATAGCAAGTGGCTATGTGGGTCGTGATCCACAAGGAGGGACTAGCGATGGAAGCTTTTTAGTAAGTTATCTTTTATGCTACAAAGAATAGTTAGAGTTCTTCTTTTAGTTCTTTAAAAGAAAATAAAAAAATAGAGTTAAAGTTAAGTTAAGAAGATTGTGGTAGATAGAGAAGGTGGAGAAAATGGAAGTGGATATGTACAAAGAAGTTGTAAAAAGAGTGATAAAAGAAGTGGTAGATTGTGGTGTTCTAAACTAAAGAATTAAAAGAAAAGAAACTAAAAGTTACTTTCTCCTTTGGCCAAATACTTACATTGAATCTGTGGCAATGATGTTACCTTGAAGTGAGGCGATTAGCGCATAGCCCATAAGAGTTGGTTCCCGTCTCTTTCACATTATATCATTAAGATGATGCAAGTATGAAGTGATACAGAATGAGACTAAAAATCTATCGTCATGAGCTATCGGTGGCACTCGCAAGGGCAAGGCTCTTTCGATTCTATAAGACTCACTTGGATAGCAATTGGCACCAAAAGAAGAAAAGTAGAAAGGAAGAAGAAGAACACAAAAAACAAAGAAGAACTTACAAATGCAACTATAGGTTCAATCTTGTAACAATAAGAGAAAAGAAGACAACTTACACCGGTGTCACTTTCAGTACAAGCTACACTCTCGTTCTCCTATGAAACTCTGATCTCTTCTGAATTACAAAAAGAAAACAGAAAATTACATATATAAAAAAATAAAAACCTATACTAAAAAGAAGAAAAAATTGGCCTAAAGTCTGTCTCTGCATGGTCGTCCTCTGTACGCTCTGAAAATCCCAGTATTTACAGGCAAAACCTAACGGGGAGAGGTGTACGAAGATAGGGGTGCAAACGCTCCCCCAACAGTTGCAACAAAGCCATGAAAATGCGGCTTTGGCCACGTTTCCGCGGCCAGGGTGTGGCCAGGTGGCCACACCCGGGGGGTGGTGCCTCCTGATTTCGCGATCTGACTTTATCTTCAGCTGGATTTCTCGTTTCAGCTGCTGGATTTGACGAAACAACCTTTGATCGTTGGTTTTAACCGATTGATTTGAAGAGATATGTTTTTAACTGGTTTTCATCCGATCAGAACCGACCTAATCTGCCTGATTTACTGACTTCGAATTAATTCTGATTTAAATCAGAATTTGATGGGCTTTTGAGCTCGTTTCTCTTCCCTCTCTTTTAGTAATGGGCCTGCAAATAAATTAAACAATAATTAGGAAAAAGCAGAGTTTATTCTATAATAAGTATGAGAATATGATAATGAATGTGCAATATTAGCGACCGATCAGTAGAGAAAATGAAAATGAATTTATACAAAGAAATTATAAAAAAGTGATAAAAGAGTTAGGAGATTGTGATGTTGGGATCTAAACTAAAATTAAAAGAAAAGAAAGTTAAAACCTAAAAAAATTTACTTACCTCTTCGGCGTCTGCTTACCTTTAATTCGTATCGATGATGTACCTTTATTTGAATGCGAGCGATGTATGACAAATAGGATCTTTCCCATTCCCGATTTACACTATGAAATGAAGGGGCAAGCTGCACTACCATAGAAATGGCTATCCATCACCGTAAGCCATCAACGATACTTGCAAGGGCAAGGTAACTTCGAGGCTATTGGAGTCATTTGGATTCACAAACACAGAAGAGGGAAGCAAATAAAAACAAGAATAGAAAAGAAAAGAAAACTTCGATTCGATTCAAATAATAATGAAAGAAAAGATTACTTACACCGGTGTCACCATCAGTACAAGCTTGTTCTCATTTCTCCATGAAAATCTCCTATCCTCTCAGTTACATAAAGAAAATAAAAATTACATAAAAAAATTAAAAACAAGTTGCAAACTACATAATAGCCTAACTTCTACTCTCTGGTTGGTCGTTCTTTGTGGTCTCTGAAAACCCAGTATTTATAGGCAAAAACCCAACGGGGAGAAGTGTACGAAGATAGAGGGAGCAAAAGCTCTCCCAACTGAATCAACAAAGCCACGAAAATGTGGCCTGGGTATGGCCAGGTGGCCACACCTGGGGGTACAACACTTGGATTTGTGATTTCTCTTTATTTGGTTCTGGATTTCCCGTTTCAACTTCTGAATTTGACGAAATTGCCTTTGATCTTTGGCTTTAACTAATTGATTTGTGAAGATTTGTTTTAACTAATTTTCAACCAATTTTATCTTCTCTGATTTGCCTTGATCTGCTCTGATTTTCTGATTTCGAATTAGTTCTGAATTAAATCAGAATTTTGATAGGCTTTTGGGCTCATTTCTCTTTCCTTTCCTTTAGCAATGGGGCTACATATAAATTGGACAATAAATAGGATTAAAAGCAGAGTTTATTATATAATAAGTATGAGAATGTGACAATAATATGTAGTATCAGCGACCGATCAGTGACGGCACTACCTTCATGATACCTTGATAGGGTTGCAAAGTTGTTGATATTCCAAGTCATATGCCTTGAGCAACCGCTATCAAGGTACACCACTCCCTACGTCTTGGAGCCTTGGTGCGTACCTATATCAAGTAAAAAAGTTGTTAATTTTAGTACCTATATTTTCTTGGGTCCTATGGTGTTAGTTCTTCAAACTAAAACATGATCATTTGAAGCATTAATGCGATCAAAGTAAAACTTAGCTAAGTGACCATTTCAGCCACAATAGGTGCATGAATATACTCTACCATATATAAATACATGATGTGTATGTGTAAGATGAGCATGTGAAACATGAACATGCTTAGTGTGTGTGGCATGTTTAGCATGATGTATATGAGCATATTGTGCTTAAAGAGTATGAGCATGTGTAGAGTAGAAACATGAACATACTCTACCATACACAATAGGTGCTTGAAGAGTAGAAACATGAACATATTTTTTTTAGAGTATGTCTCTTTAGAAACATGGCTTCTAATCTAACTTTATCAAACTCACATTTCTTCAAAACATTTTTCAAAGTGCTAATTTTGATTTTTAGAATAGAAATCTCTTTTTCATCAATCAAAAGAAATTTTGCTTTACAAGAAACTTTGTGTACATCAAATTTTTTTTGTATAGAAATAAGTGTGGAAGACAAACCTTTTTTCTTTTGAAAGAATAACAACTTGATTTTGAAGACATTCATTTTCCTTTTTCATTTTTAAATATTTTTTTGAGAAAGCTTCACCCAATTCATCCATTGTTAATTCACAATTATCTTGAGATGGTTCAGATATTACCTTGGGTGTGTTGTCATTAGCTATGAAACACACGTTTGCCATATCCACTTCTTCTTCGGATTCACTCTCCGAATACCTTGTAGCTTTTAAGGCCTTGTTTTTGTAGGGCTTCTTGGAGGTTGTAGGCTTGCTTTTGTTCTCCGGGAACTCGGCAATGATATGTCCGGGTTTCTGGCAATTGAAGCAAATGATCTTTTTGTCCTCCTTCCCTTGCCATCGTCTTCTATTATTGAAATTAGCCTTATTGTACATCCTCCTTATATTTTTCACTAGGAGGAAAAGATCTTCATCATCTTCTTCTTCTTCATCATCGTCGAGTAAACTTGAAGGCAATTATCTTTTTTTTGAGGAGTCATTACTTCTCTAGCCTTCCTCTTCATCTCATGAGTCTTAAGGTTACCGATAAGACTTATGAGCTCCATCTCTTTCTTATCATTGAGTTCTTTTAATATTGTAGCTTTAACCTCCCATGGTGGTGGTAGAGCGCGAATGATCTTCCTCACCTTTTGGTCATTATCAATAGCATCACCTAGAGAAGCAAAATCATTGGTGATTTTAGTAAGCCTAGCAACCATATCATCAATAGAATCATTTTCATGCATGAAAAAATTCTCATATTGGGAACGTAAGAGATCAATCATAGCTCTCTTAACTTCTGATGCCCCCTCGTGTGTGACAACTAGGTATGACCAAATCTCATAGGCAAATTTGCAATGAATGACCCTAGTTATGTCATCATCATTTAAGGCTTGAAACAATACATAGTGTGCTTTTGCATTGGCATCAAATTCCTAGGTGGCAATATCGGACCATGTGTCTTCATCACCAATAGGTACAGTAAAGGGTTTTGTCACCGCCTTTGCAACCCGGCTTCCTAGGGATTGCAAGAAAATATTTATCTTAACCTTCCATATGGGATAGTTATCTTAACTTAGGCCATCAAACTTTGGTGGGGTCTTAATTTCTTCGGCCATATTAACTAGTGTGGATAGCAAATGAAAATACAAATGAAGTGATTAGCAAAAAGATCTATCTAAGGTGGTTAAACCAAAATATAGAGATCAAGGCTCTGATACCAATTGAGAATACACCTAGAGGGGGTGAATATGTGTAATACTAATCAAGTGCAGAATAACAACTATTTATGAAAAATGATGCAAACCTGGTCACTCAAAAAAAGAAGTGAAGGGCTCTAGAACTTCTCCTATAAAATTTCTCTAAATTATGAGTTGAGGTGCTCAATTGCATTCTTGTTGAGATGAATAAAATCGATAAATGAGAATTATGAGGGTGATGCAATGATAAATGTAATACAACCAATAAATAAAATGTGTAAGAGAAGCAACAACACAAGTGTAAACAAAGTAAAGAGATAAGCAATCACAAAAATAATGAATTTGTTTCGAGGTTTGAGCCACCGCTCTACGTCCCCGCCTTCACCACTGTGAAGGATTTCACTATCCACAATAGAATCTTTCACAAAGGGACTTTACAACAAGGAATTACAATGGTCTACATAAGACCGAAGTACACAACTCCAACACTCAATCCCCTACACAAGAGGTAGCACAAAGCCAATGAGGTTTTACAAAGCTCTTGGTGACCACTGGACCACAAACACTCTCTTCTTTACAAATTCCTATAGAGAAGATATAAATTGAAGCTCAAGGAGTTTGTGAGAGAAAAAAAATCAGTTGAAAGAATTTAAGAGCTGAAAAACTAATTGTAATATCTTCGCAAAAGAAAGCACTTGAAAACTAGAAACTTGAAAACTTGATTTTTCATTGTATTTCTCAAAAACTTGTAAAACTTGTTGAAACTTGTTGTCTATTGCTGTGTGAATCATATTCCCATGACCTATATCTAGGCAACTCATAAACCCTCTCACCAGGTCATTTGGGAAGAGATTTGACCAAGAAAAAGTAAAAATGCTTGTTAGAAAAATCAGAACAAAAGATAGATTCTGAAAACTAGTTGTTACAATTTTTGTCAGAACATCAGCCGACCGGCTGGTTGCTAAAATGAAAGAACAATCAAAGAGTTTAAGAATTTACCGTGTAGCTTGTGGCTAACGGGTCGTGTCCACGAGGAGGAATGCGATGGAAGCTTTTCAGTGATTCGTTTAAAAACAAAGAATTGTGTTCGTTTTTTAATGGAAAAAGAGAATGGAAAGAAATAGATGATTAAAAGAGAAATTGCAACTTTAGAGAAGGCTTTGAAGAAGGTGATTTAAAAGCTCGAAAATTGTTTTGTTGATTATAATAAGGAAGAAAATCTGGGCTCACTATCTCACTACTCAATCGTTCATCCTTCTATTGAAATCCTAAGTGCCTCAAATTGATCATAGGCAAAACTTAAAGTTGATTTTAGAAAGTTTGAAGTAAAGCACATAAGATGGTTGGAAGAGTTCACTCTTTTCTTTGAAAAATCGTTTAGAATCGAATGTTAAATCATCAAGCGCGAAGAAGTAAGAATGAAGTAAAAACAGTTCAAGAAACGTTCATGAAAGAAGTAAGAGTTTAACAATCCAAACCCATCCTCATGTGCCTTCAAGAACACTTTCAAGAAGAAAGGCTTTAAGTAAGGCATGCAAATGATTCATTGGGTCTTTTTCTTTAAAACCAGAAGAGAAGAAGAACTAGAGAGAGTTACAATAGTGAGCCCAGAAAACTGTTTTAGTTACTCATGAAAAATAAAGAAGAAAGCAAATAAATAATGCAAGACATACCGTAATACGAATGAAAAAAAAGCAGCTCGATTCTTGTATTGATGTCACTTTAATCTTCAAGTACAAGCACTCAATTCCTCTCTCTCACAAGTATGCGTACTGAACTACAAATTGAAAAACAAGAATACAACTTTTGCACTATCTAACAAAGAGCCTAAATCCTTAGAAAATAAACACAAATTCTAATCCTAGTCTTCGCTCCTTTTTGCTCTGTTGAAACTGGTATTTATAGGAAAAACTAAAAGGGGAGGATCCCGGGAAGATTGGGGGAGCAAACGCTCCCCCAACTGATGTAACATGGCCACAGAAACGCGGCTTGGGCCACGTTTCCGCGGCTCTGGTGTGGCCAGGTGGCCACACCCAGTTGGCTGGCTCCCCTGGTTTGGTGAATTTCCCGTATTTTCTTCTGATTTTCTTGTTTCTGCTCCAAAAGTTGACGAAACAACCTTTGATTGTTTGGCTTCAACCGCTTGATTCAGGGAGGATTCTTCTCAACCTCTTGATATGCCAAGATTTTGCCCTGATTCCTTGATTTTGAATTTATTCTGAATTAAATCAGAATTGGTGGGCTTTTGGGCTTGTTTCTCTTTTCTTTCTTTTAGCACTTGGGCCTACATTTAACAAAGAAAAAGAAGGCTTATTAATAGGATTTATTAGCTAAAAAGTATGGTAAGGTGACAATGTAAATGCAATATATGTGACTAATCACACCCCCACACTTATCTTTTGCTCGCCCTCGAGCAAAACATCAGACTAATTCTAATCAATTATTAGACCACTTTCGCAGGTCACTCGATTGTACTGAGCATGTGCAACAAGCCGTTAAACCTCTAGGTTACCCATAGAGGACGAGTTTTGTCTCGTGAGGGTTTTCAGTGGATTGCACCCACAAAATCCAAAAATAAAGAGAAAAAAGTTAGTATTTTCGAAAAGCATTTTGAAAAGAGAAAATATTTGAAGTATATTTGTAAGGCTTTAAGTAATCTATAAGTTATAGGAATATCAAATTTTTCATTTCGAAACTCAGTCTTTATTCAAAAACATGTCATCAATTAAAGTAAGGAGTCAAATTGTACTTCTCATCTAGTCTATTAATTTATCCTGAGTCGTATGCACCATCGTGACTGTGAAGTTGACTAAGGGTTCTTTAACATTAACTCCTATGCCTTATTTATATTAATTTTTTGGTGGAATTTATTCCTCGATTTCATTAGGCTTTCTAATCTGCCCATGTAACGAGCCTTCAGTCGGTGACACCCAAACCGGACAGTTTTAGGGCACCAGGTGAGAAAACACCCCTAAGGACTTAAACACTCGAGCAGATAAGGCCACAAAATCAAAGTTTTTATTTATAAGATGTACCCTTTTAGGCGTGAATACTTATGCTCCATGAGGCATAAATACCCAGCTTAATCAGAGGATTTATGTGTATACATTTTTTTTCAAACTTATCTAATTATCTTTTGCATAAATACCAAGGCTTGCTTAGGCCAAAGCACCTAGCTAATCAATAATTAGATTTGTTTATATATCTTTTTTTTTTCATAATATTTTTTATAAGTCATAAGAGTTTCTGTTTTTAAACCCTAAGTGTGTAAGTGTATTTAGTGTGCATATTTCATCAAGGTAAATATCAAGACTAAATTACTTTCACAAATTTTCTTCCTAACCCTAAACATCAAACAAGTTATCTGACTTTGACCAAGTATAAGAAATCCTAATTATGATTTTCCTATTCCTTAAAATTGACTTAATTTCTTACAAAAAATATATCAAAATATTGTTCTAACCTTTCAAAAAGTTTTTTATATATATATATATATATATATATATATATATATATATATATATATATATATATATATATATTTTATATCAGTCATGTTAGAACCCTCCCCCATACTTATCTCATGCATTGTCCCCAATGTATGAAAGAAATGTATAAATGCATGAAATAGAATAGGAAAGAGGAAAGTTACCGATACACTGGGTCAAAAAGACCCATAGCCGTTTCATTTACCGGCACCGATTCCAAGAAAGGTTTAAGGCGTTGACCATTTACCTTAAAGTCATTTCCATTCTTGGGGTTCTTGATCTCAACGGCACCATGTGGAAACACGGTTTTCACAACGAATGGCCCAGTCCATCTTGATTTCAATTTTCCTGAAAAAAGATGAAGCCTAGAATTATAGAGTAAGACTTTTTGTCTGGGGACAAAGTTTTTTCTTATGATTTGTTTATCATGGAAAATCTTGACTCTATCTTTAGTGATCCTAGCATTTTCATAGGCCTCATTTCTCAATTCCTCTAATTCGGAAATTTGTAATTTCCGAAGGTCACCGGCCTTAGTCAAGTCGAAATTCAACTGCTTGATTGCCCATAAGGCTCGGTGCTCTAACTCAACGGGCAAGTGACAAGGTTTGCCATAGACTAACCTATAAGGAGACATTCTTAGAATCGTCTTGAAAGCGGTCCTGTAGGCCTATAGGGCATCTACAAGTTTGATGGACCAATCTTTCCGGTTTTGGTTCACAGTTTTCTCCAAGATAAGCTTGACTTGTCTATTGAAAACCTCAACTTGCCCACTGGTTTGAGGATGATAAGGTGTGGACAACTTGTGAGTTATGGCATACTTTCGCATAAGAGCTTCAAAAGATCTATTGCAAAAGTGAGTGCCATTACACTGATGATAGCACGAGGGGTTCCGAAGCGTGAAAAAATGTTCTCTTTCAAAAACTTTATGACAACTTTGTTATCATTAGTTTTACAAGGAATGGCTTCTACCCACTTGGACACATAATCCACAGCAACCAATATGTATTGGTTTCCAAATGAATTAGGAAATGGACCCATAAAGTCGATGCCCCAAACATCAAAGAGTTCTATTTCTAGAATTGGGTTGAGGGGCATCATATTTCGTTTTGAAATCCTTCCTACCATTTGGAATCTAGGGCACGTCTTGCAAAATTCATAAGCATCCTTGAACAAAGTGGGCCAATAAAACCCGCTTTGTAGCACATTTTCAGCAGTCTTGCGGGGACCAAAGTGTCCACCGCATGCAAGTTCGTGACAAAAAGATAGAACACTCTTAACCTCCTCATCGGGAATGCATCTCCTAATAATTTGGTCAGAACAGTACTTGAAAAGATACGGTTCCTCCCAAAAGAAATACCGGACTTGGGATAAGAACGGTATACATCGTTTTTGGACCAATGAGATGGAGTTTGGTTTGTGACTAAGTAATTCACTATATCCGCAAACCAAGGTTCCCTAGAGATAGCTAAGAGATATTCATCAGGAAAATCCTCATTTATGGGTAATTCGTTGCATGGAGAATTAGGGATCCATGAGAGATGATCAGCAACGATATTTCTACGCCTTTCTTATCTCGAATCTCAAGATTGAATTCTTGAAGAAGGAAGATCCAATGGCATCCTTCTTCATCATGAGGTACCTAAGCGCAGAATGATCGGTGAAAATGGTGATTTTGGACCATAGTAGGTAGGGACGAAACTTCTCTAAGGCAAATACTACTGCCAAGAATTCCTTCTCAGTCGTAGTGTAGTTCAATTGAGCATCGTTGAGAGTCCTACTAGAGTAGTAAATCATATGTTGCTTGTTATCAATGCGTTGTCCTAGGACAGCGCCTATGGCAAAATCAGAAGCATCGTACATGATCTCGAACGGCTTAGACCAATCCGGTGCAGATATGATTGGTGCAGAAATAAGCTCTCTCTTAAGCTTCTCCCAAGAATTCATGCATTCAGTATTGAAAGTGAAGGACACATCCTTAGCTAACAGATTAGTCAAGGGTCTAGCAATTTTGCTAAAATCCTTGATAAATCTTTGGTAGAAACCAGCGTGTCCTAAGAAGGATCTAATGTCCTTAACGCATTTGGGCATGGGAAGCTTAGCAATAACCTCAATTTTGGCTCTATCCACTTCAATTCCTTTCTTAGAGATTTCATGTCCCAAGACAATTCCATGTTTTACCATGAAGTGGCATTTCTCCCAGTTCAATGTCAAATTTTTCTCAGCACAACGTTGGAGGACAAGTTCTAAATGGTGGAGACATTGAGTGAATGAATCTCCGTAGATGGAGAAATCATCCATAAAGATCTCTAAGAATCGTTCTACCATATCAGAGAAAAGACTCAACATGCAACGTTGAAACGTTGTTGGGGCATTGCATAAGCCGAAAGGCATTCGACGATAAGCAAATGTCCCAAATGGACATGTGAATGTAGTCTTTTCTTGATCCTCGGAGCAATAGGGATCTGAATATACCCCGAGTAACCGTCCAAGAAACAGTAATACTCGTGACCCGCCAAACGTTCAAGCATTTGATCAATGAAGGGAAGTGGGAAATGGTCCTTACGAGTTGCAGCATTCAGCTTCCTATAGTCGATGCAAACTCGGATCTTCGTGGGAAGTCGAGTTTGACCAACTCTTTGTTCTCGTTTTCCACTACGGTGAAACCGGACTTCTTTTGAACCGCGTGGACAGGACTGACCCATTGACTATCAGAAATGGGATAAATTATCCCATTGTCTAAGAGTTTGACAATTTCAGCGTGAACAGCTTCTTGCATTATAGGGTTTAACCTACGCTGCGGGTCTCTTTTAGGTGTGGCGTCTTCATTGAGATGAATGCGATGTTGAACGATGGTCGGACTTAATCCCTTTATATCGGTCATAGTCCACCCAATGGCTTCCTTATGTTTTCTTAGAATAGCTTAAGATCTTCTTTCCCGTCATTTAAATGTGAGGCAATGATGACAGGAAAGGTCTCTTGTTCGCCTAGATAGGCGTACTTGAGATGCGCAGGTAATGCTTTCAATTCTAAGGAAGAGGAAGGCTCACTGGAAGGACTAGTCAAATCTGTTGGCTCCATTATTGGTGAAATTGGGTTCGAGGCCCAATTCACAGCAGAATCTACAACCTGATCAAGATTAAAGTCGTCAGACTCTAACCAGAAGTCACACTCTGTTTCTAATTCCAATTCTTCCCCATGTTCACTTGTCAAGTTCTCAATTAGGTTGACTTCAAATGTTTGGTCCTCGATATCGCGGGGTTATTTTCCTAGATTGAAGACATTAACTTCTCTAGTCATGTCCCCAAAGGTTAACCTCATAGACCCATTCCTACAATTGATGAGGCATTAGCAGTAGCAAGGAATGGTCGCCCTAGGATAACAGGAGTTTGAGCCCTATGATTGGAGTTGGACACAGGTTGTGTCTCCAGAACTATGAAATCGACAGGGTAAATGAACTCTCCTACCCGGATCAGGACATCATTAATCTCCCTTTTGGAACTTTTACAGAACGGTCAGCCAGTTGGATGGTGACTCGAGTTGGACTAAGATCGCCCAACCTGAGTTGTTGATAAACTGAGAATGGAAGCAAGTTGATACTAGCCCCCAAGTCAAGAAGTGCACGACTAATCTCGGCTTGTCCTATTGTGCAGGCAATGGTGGGACTACCTGGATCCTTGTACTTGACAGGGATCGGACCCGATAGTAGCTCACTAATGTTAGTGGCTAAGAAGACCTTTTTTGGTACATTAGTCTTTCTCTTCTTGGTACACATGTCCTTAAGAAACTTAGCATAGGAAGGGACTTGTTGGATGGCATCAAGAAGTGGCACATTTATCTTCACTTGATTAAATATCTCAATTATCTTGTCCATGTGTGGATTTGGCTTGTTGTTTTTTAGTCTATTAGGAAATGGTACTATAGGCTGGTGCACCTGACTGGTTGACTTATCTTTTTCAGATTCGTCAGAATTGGAAGGATTTGGATTAGATGAGGTGGATGCTTGATTGTGGTTGTGCTGAATGGGATTGGTTAGCGTTGACACTTGATTATCAACTCTCTTTCCTGACCTCAATGTATGAACTGCATTACATTGATTTAATGAATTATCCTCAGCCAAATGAGCTTGTTGAGAATTCCTCGGATTGGTTATAGGCTGACTAGGCAGGGTACCCTTTTGTCTCTCATTCTGTGGAGTGGCTAGTTGGCTCATTTGAACCTCTAACCTCTGTATAGTTTGCATGAGAGAATCTTAGTTTTTCATGTATCTTTCCATGTTTCTCTCAAAGTCAGTCATTCTTCTTTCTAGTTGAGGATTCTGGAAGGAGGATTGTGGAGCTTGGTTGGGAAAGTTCTGTTGATAATTTGAAAAGTTAGGTGGATGGTTGGGAGAATTATTATGGAAGTTGGAAAAGTTGGGTTGATGATTGGAAGAATTATTGGCATGATTTGATCGTGAGTGGTCATTGTTATTTTGGCTCCATGAGAAATTAGGGTGATTTCTCCAGCCAGGATTGTACGTTGGTGCGTAAGGATTATTGTTCGGCCTTGAAAAGGCCGCATTCATCGGTTCATGGTAGGGTTGCTGAGCCTGAAACACAGGGCACTCCTCGAACACATGATTCATGGCTTGACAGTAAGTGCAGCCCGGAGTTGGAAATTGGTTGGGCTGACTTGATTGACTGGACTTTGTTCCTTCGTTTCTAGAGCTTCCAGTCTTCTAGCTAGGTTAGCTAACTTAGCTTCATTAGTGATGGATGATTCGATAGAATGGAGACCTCCTTTTGAAGAGATGGAGTTAGGATTCCTAGAGGTCTCACTAGTGGGTTCCCATTGGATGATCTTCTCAGCTAGATTTTCATACAAATCCCATCCTTCATTTTCATCCTTCTGCAAGAAACCCCCTTGGCACATACTTTCTAAGAGGGTTTTGGTAGAATAGTCTAAACCGTCATAAAGAATTTGGCATTGTCGCCATTTCTCTATTTCATAATGTGGGCATTGGATAAGGAGGTCTTTAAAGCGTTCAAAGTACCTCCAGAATGGTTCACTCGGTTCTTGCTTGAATTGCATGATGTCTTCCTAATGAGGGCGGTCTTATGAATTAGATAGAATTTCTTCAAGAAGACCTTGATGAAACCATCTCAAGATGTGATAGAACCGGCCGCTAAGCTGTAAAGCAACTTCTTTGCTAGGTCTTTAAGTGCGAAAGGGACAAATCTCAACCTAATAGCATCGTCTACAAGGTGTGGGATTTTCATCATTAGAAATACTTCCTCAAATTCTCTTATGAAGAAGTAAGCATCTTCGGACTCTAAGCCATGAAACTTGGGGAGTGTGTTGATGAATTGAGGCTTGAGCTCAAAATTGTATTCACCAACCGATGGAAGTAGAATGCAAGATGGAAGTGAGGTTCTAATGGGGTAGAACCTATCCTGCAATGATGTTGATTGAGCCATTACCGGATCTAGTCTTGGTTCAAACTTGGGTGGTGATGTGTTTGATTTGTCACATACATTGCATTTATGTTGTCATTTTACCACACTTGTTAACTAATAAATTATATTAATAAGTTGTCTTTTTTCTTTGCTAAATGTAGGCCCAAATGCTCAAGGAAAGAAAAGAGAAACAGGCCCAAAAGCCCACCAAATTCTGAATTAATTCAGAATTAATTCAAAGTGAAGAAATCTGGGCTAAATCTTGGCAAATCAAGATGTTGAGAAAAATCCTCCCTGAATCGAGCGATTGAAGCTAGAAAATCAAAAGCTGTTCAGTTAACGGTTGAAGCATCCACAAGAAAACCAGCAGGAGATGCGAGCCACACTTTAAACCAGGGAGCTGTCACCTTTTGGTGTGGCCACCTGGCCACACCTGGGCCGCGGAAACGCGGCCCAAGCCGCGTTTCCACGGCCTAACCACTTCTGTTGGGGAGCGTTTGCTCCCCCAACCTTCCCGGGATTCTATCTTTCAGGTTTTTGGCTATAAAAAGGGGTTTCAGCAAGGAAAAAAGCGGCGAAGACTAGGATTAAGTTTTGCTTTTATTTTCTTAGGATCTAGGCTCTTTGTTAGCTAGAACACAAGTTGTAATTCTGTTGTTTACTTTGTAGTTCAGTTTAAAAATTTGTGAGAGAGAGGACTGAGAGCTTGTACTTGAAGATTGAAGTGACAGCAATACAAGAATCAAGCCACCTTTCCTTCCACTCGTGTTTCGGTATGTTATGCATTATTATATTTGCTTTGTTGTTTTCCATGGATAACTAAAAGGTTTTCTGGGCTAGCTATCGAACTCTCTCTTGTTTTCTTCTCTTCTGTTTTAAAAGAAAAAGTTTCGATGACTCATATGCATGCCTCCCTTAAAAGCCTTTCTTTTTGAAAGTGTTCTTGAAGGCACATGAGGATGGGTATGGATAGTTGAATTCACCATTCTTTCTTGAACTTCTTGTGAATCATTTTTAATTCATTCTTGCTTCTTCGCGCTTTATGTTTTAATATCCGATTCCAACTCTTTCTTGAAGAAAAAGGACTCAACTCTTCTGCATCTTATGTGCTTTACTCAAAGCTTTCTAAAAAAATCAACTTTAAGTTTTGCAAATGATAACTTGAGAGACTTAATATTTTAAAAGAAGAATGAACAATTGAGTAGTAAGATAGTAAGCCCAGATTTGATTTCTTATTATAAAACAACAACACAACTCTTAAGTTTTTTTTAAAATCATCTTCTCCAAATCCTTTTCTAAAAGCTGAAATTTCTCTTTTTCATCTCTTTTCCTTCCATTCTCTTTTTCCTAAAAAAAACGAACACAAAGTCCTTGTTTTTAAAATGACGCATTGAAAAGCTTCCATCGCATCCCTCCTCGTGGACACGACCCGTTAGCCACAAGCTACACGGTAAACTTTCGAACTCTTGATTGTTCTTTATTTTTAGCAATCAGTGTTTCTAGTCAACCTAGATGAATTAGGGTCTCTTGACCACACTTGCATACACAAACACAATCACAATCACAAACAAGTTTACCAACAGTCAACAATAGTAATCAACCAAGCCTAATCTAAGGTAACCTCGACCTAGACAACTCCTAACTGGTTGATTGTCCACAGGAGGTATAATGTAGACTTTGACCACAAGCTAATCAGCGAGGTCTGGGCAAGATTGGTAGGAGGTTATCCGTCAAAGACGTTCCTTAATTAAGTAACCACCAACCTTCGGGCTTTCGGCTCTCAATCCCCTTCCTAGACACTGATTTGGCAGGAGTCAAATTCCAACACCTTCTCCCTTAGGATAATCTCCTAATGAGTTCGAGATGTCCCTAAGGCCAACGTCTATTAGATTTTACTTAGGCTTAGGTTGTGCGTGCTTGGAGATGGTTTGTGGGCTAAGGAAGGGTAATGACTTCCCTACCTTATCTTGAATTTGGTTTTGCCCTTAGAGTTAATTGTGCAAAGTGTGCAAGATATAGAAAAGTAACATTCAAAAAGCAAAATATCATCCAAGAATGTTTCCTAAACTATATGCTATGCATACGTACCTTGTCTCCAGCTCTCTTCAACAGTAATTGTAAAGTAAACGTAAATAGACAAATGCCTAGAATGCAAGTCAAAACGTTTTTAAAGCAATTAACAATCACTCAAATTACTTTGGATTAAAACAAGGATGGTGGATAACAGAAATAGCAAAAATATAACATACAAAAACTTAAATTTTTTGCGTGCAATATGTCCTGCAAAAAAGAATTTTTAGTAGTCCAATGAATTTTTCAATTTTTGCAACGCAATTTCTTGAAATTCTGTTTCCTACTTTCGAGAGTAGGGCACAGAATTTACAAGTCTTCTCTTGCAAAGCTTGAATTCTAGATCTGAATCTTCAAGTCCCTGAAACAACATACAAAACTTGTTAGAAAACAAATACACCGTTCCCTCCCTCAACGGCGCCAAAAATTGGTTGCTAAAATGAAAGAACAATCAAAGAGTTTAAGAATTTACCGTGTAGCTTGTGGCTAACGGGTCGTGTCCACGAGGAGGAATGCGATGAAAGCTTTTCGGTGATTCGTTTAAAACAAAGAATTGTGTTCGTTTTTTAATGGAAAAAGAGAATGGAAAGAAAGAGATGATTAAAAGAGAAATTGCAACTTTAGAGAAGGCTTTGGAGAAGGTGATTTAAAAAGCTCGAAAATTGTTTTTTTGATTATAATAAGGAAGAAAATCTGGGCTCACTATCTCACTACTCAATCGTTCATCCTTCTATTGAAATCCTAAGTGCCTCAAATTGATCATAGGCAAAACTTAAAGTTGATTTTTAGAAAGTTTGAAGTAAAGCACATAAGATGGTTGGAAGAGTTCACTCTTTTCTTTGAAAAATCGTTTAGAATCGAATGTTAAATCATCATGCGCGAAGAAGCAAGAATGAAGTAAAAACAGTTCAAGAAATGTTCATGAAAGAAGTAAGAGTTTAACAATCCAAACCCATCCTCATGTGCCTTCAAGAACACTTTAAGAAGAAAGGCTTAAGTAAGGCATGCAAATGATTCATTGGGTCTTTTTCTTTAAAACCAGAAGAGAAGAAGAACTAGAGAGAGTTACAATAGTGAGCCCAGAAAACTGTTTTAGTTACTCATGGAAAACAAAGAAGAAAGCAAATAAATAATGCAAGACATACCGTAATACGAATGGAAGAAAAAGCAACTCGATTCTTGTATTGATGTCACTTCAATCTTCAAGTACAAGCACTCAATTCCTCTCTCTCTCACAAGTATGCGTACTGAACTACAAATTGAAAAACAAGAATACAACTTTTGCACTATCTAACAAAGAGCCTAAATCCTTAGAAAATAAACACAAATTCTAATCCTAGTCTTCGCTCCTTTTTGCTCTGTTGAAACTAGTATTTATAGGGAAAAACTAAAAGGGGAGGATCCCGGGAAGATTGGGGGAGCAAACGCTCCCCCAACTGATGTAACAAGGCCGCGGAAACGCGGCTTGGGCCGCATTTCCGCGGCCCTGGTGTGGCCAGGTGATCACACCCAGTTGGCTGGCTCCCCTGGTTTGGTGAATTTCCCGTATCTTCTTCTGGTTTTCTTGTTTCTGCTCTAAAAGTTGACGAAACAGCCTTTGATTGTTTGGCTTCAACTGCTTGATTCAGGGAGGATTCTTCTCAACCTCTTGATATGCCAAGATTTTGCCCTAATTCCTTGATTTCGAATTTATTCTGAATTAAATCAGAATTTGGTGGGCTTTTAGGCTTGTTTCTCTTTTCTTTCTTTTAGCACTTGGGCCTACATTTAACAAAGAAAAAGAAGACTTATTAATAGGATTTATTAGCTAAAAAGTATGGTAAGGTGACAATGTAAATGCAATATATGTGACTAATCACCGGCCGGTCGACTGGTAGTTCATTTTTGAACTAGCCGTTGGCAACGGTCGATCGCCCGGTCGACCGGACTCTATCAAAAAAACTTCGCTCAGAGTGGTCGGTTCACCGCTCGGTCGACTGGCACCCAATAGAGACATGGGTGTGCCAGTCGATCGATCTATCGGTCGACCACTGGGTTAGTGGTCGACCGGTCGGTCGACCGTCTAATGTACACAACCCTGCCAGAGGATCAGTCGACTACTTGGTCGACCGTCTTGGCCTATAATAGGCTACGGTCGATCATTCGGTCGACCGACCTGGGCCAAAACATAATTTTTTGACTGTTTTTGAAATGCAAACTATTTTTAAAGTATTTTGTATTGATTTTAAAGAGATATAGCAATGTATAGGCAATGAAATACATGTTCTAAACTAGATATAAAATTTTGGAAAAATTAGAAACATATATCAAGTACCTCACATGTAAAATACCAATACGATAAAAACTTGTATTTTCGAAAACGTATATTTTTGTGTATGTAACTTCTTGAGCATCAAATCTATATTCTATACTTTTACGTACCATTTTTTACAACGTTCTTGGTGACTACAAGTGTCTTCAAGCGGGCTTCTCCAATAGCGACAACGAGTGCTTTGAGCTCCAATTCCATACTTGAATACCCTTGAGTCTTCAACACCTTTCTTTAGAGAAAGAAAACTTATTGAATCTTCTTGAATCCTAAAACACACTTAAACACTTGAACTTGATTAGTACTAAATAACAACATATGCTTTGTTATCATCAAAACAAGAAACCGGTGATTGTAACCTTGCGCTAACATCACTCACTCTCTGTTCCCTCCCCTTTTACTCTACTCCTCCTCCCTGACTCACCAGCGCCACCACATCCCTCCCCCTGTCCCTCGGCCACAACACATCTCCACCCAACCTCCGTCATAGCCACCACAATCTTCTCCTACTCCTTTCTCTCTCTATCTTCCTTGTTCTCTCTCTTTCTCTTTTATTTCCCTCCTCTCTTGCCGCCGGCACACCCACCTCCCGGACAAGGCCATCGGCGGGCCTCTTTTACCGCCGGCCAGCCCCAGCTGGCCAGCGCTATTATGGGTTCATAACCCATAATGGGTGTGAACCCATTTCTTAGACCAAACCCAATCACTTAAATAAATGGGTTCAGGTTGTGGATCTAAACCCAACCTGTTAGCAGTTCAAACCTGTATCCAAAAATTAATAAAGATAAAATTGCAAAAAACCACTGACTATCTATAATGATTGCATTTTAGACCTTTTATTATATGTTTGGCCTATTTTTAATGTATTTAGTGCTCGGGTGATATCTGGAGCATTCGGAGTCCGATTTGGTTGATTCTCAAGCCATTATGATCATAGGAAAATGAGCTACGTCCTTGTGATAGCTATGTTAGTGTCTTTATTTTACAAATTATATTTAATTATGATAAGTGAAATTAATTGATTGCTTTATTTAACAAATTGTAACTATCAGTAAATCAGTATAAATATTATTTAATAAAATATAATTATTGATAAATCACTGTAATTAGAATATACATGATTATTCTTTAAACATAATCAATAAAATAATTATTTATTTTATTTTTGATTTATTATAAAATATAGATGAACTATCTAAATATCGGGATTAATAAGCTAATAATTTTAATAAGTAAATTAATTAATAAATAGATAATTAAAATAGATAATTATATATAATAATTTTATGATATTGATCATATTAATAATACTGTAATCATTATTACTAATATGGATATTTATCAGACTCACATTGGACACTATTATTTATATACTTTGATATCACTTTTAATTGATTACATTTATTTCATATCTATGTACAACTATTATACAGATACCCTGTTATACTAAATATTATTATTCATGTATTTGTAGCATGGTTATTGAATATAAAATCATACTGGACACTGTCATTTCATGTACATGTATCACCGTTACATAAATACTTTACACAAGACACTATTATTGTATAATCATGTACCATTGATACACGGATACATTGTTTCACTAGATACCATCATTTATATCATCGCTATAAGGATCTCTGCACACAGTTATTTCATGTTCTCATATCACTGTTACATAAATTCACCCGTATACATGCGTAGATTATTTCTATATTCTTGTTGCATGGATCACTGCTCCTATTATATGGATTATTGCTACATGAATATTCTTGTATTCCCTGTTATATGACTGATTTCTGTTACTGATATTAATATATACTGTTATTGGACATGTTAGCTATTGATATCAGATGTGTGATGGGAGCCACCGATTAAATATCACATCTCCTGTTTCCTATTTCCCGTTATCACGTTAATGATATCAATAAAGCTCATGTCCTGTTAATGTGTTCATTGTACCATGCACCATTCTTGTTCTTGATACACTGTATAGTTTAAATATAACAAATATAACATAGAGATGGGGGAGACTTGACGGTTGCCTAGATTTAATCAAGTGGATGTCTGGATCCATTATGGTCCCACTGCAGGGGACGTGGTAGTGCGGGCTTCCGTCTGTTATAACTCATTGAGCTCCAGTTTCTCGTTACTTGTTTCACCTTAGCGGGCCGGCCCTGATCTCAGAGCCAGGGACTTATTTAAGGTTATAATCTCAGGTACACATGAGATATACCCACCTGATTAGAGTTCCTTAACCATTGAGTTTTCAATTAATATAATAAAATGGTATAAGCAATAGTGACATCAGGAGCGCTTGTTATTTGATCACTCTCTTGTCCGAATAATAGTACTCGTATGCTATATTCGGATGGTTTGGCTAGAGTACGAGCTCCGATATGAACTGTCAGTAGTATGGGACACTGGAAAAGAATGATTAAAATATCAGGCGATACTGATTGTTATTATTGTATAAAATAACATGACTTACTCGATACATGTATATTATTATCCATTTATACTTATTACACTATGTTACATATGTATTTTCTTTAGATACCTTGCACTTCATGTGGAGATACACAATTCATGTACACGTATACTCCACATTTCATACATTTTCTATTCCATGTATTTTCTTTAGATACACTGTTGCTATAAAACCACAATACTATAGTATAATTGTTATGCATACTTTATGTATATATGTTCATATTAATCATTATACCATCATGCTACTATTTCTATTAGTATAAATAAATAAGAAATAATTAAGACTTGATATATGTCAATTAAATAAATTGATATTGTTAGTGTATAACTAAATAATGAATCTTATTACTCATATTCATAATAATAACATGTTAATGGTATAATAACATAAACTTAGTTGACACACACACACATAACTCTTCTCAATTGTCATTATTATGATTTATAATCATGTATTATATAGTATTATAGTGGTAACACTGTTATAAAATGTTAGGTTTTGATGATGTTATAATACTGATAACATACTTGTAATATTGATATATAGAATATTTATATTGTATCATTGTTATCTTGACATATATTATATATTATCGTGAATGTACTACTACAGTATATATTATTGCTTCTTTCATTTTACTACTCACTAGGTCGCTTTCTGACTACCCTGGGTTTGCATTCTCAGGTTAGAGATCCGGGACCTTGTAATCCTGTTTCTCCATGGGATTTTAGTAGGAGGCTCGGCGCTTTATTACTCATTAGTATTTTTATTATCTTGTCTTTATTTCCTTATTTATCCCTATTTTCATGTCTATCATGATTACTGGCCCCTTTTGCAGGTATTCTTGTACTTATTTAATACTAGAATTATTGTGTATATTGTGTTTATATCATGTACTAAGGCTTAGCGTGCGTATGTGAGGGTATTTCTGCCATGCGTCGGTACGTCTTCGTAGTATTCATGTATCTATGAATCGGGGCGTTACATTCTATAGTTGTGCTGATTCAAAAATAAGCTTCAAATGAAAAGATGGATGAGTTATATGTCTTAAAAATATATATTCAATAAACAGCTCATTAAAAATTTACAAACTAGAATATAATATGTTCTTTTAATCCATCCTGTAAGTATTGAATGGATGAGTTATATGTCTTAAAAATATATATTTTTAGTTTATATATATTCATCACTGTAAGGTAGAAATTTAATTTAAACTATAAAATTGAATTAAACTAAATTAAATTATATTAGTTTAAATTATAAGTAAAATCACCTAGAGGGGGTGAATAGGTGATGTTCTAAGCAAATGCGAAAATTAAAAACTTAAATTAACAGAATACAAAATACAAATGATAACCAAGAAGTGAAGCCGAATTCTCGGTGAGTTGCTCTAAAACTTCTCCTCAAGATTCCTTTTTAACAAGTGTTGAGGTGCTTTAATAGCTTTCTTGGATAAAAATAAGTATAAACAATATCAAACACACACACACACAGAGACAAATATATATATATATATATATATATATATATATATATATATATATATATATATATATATATATATATATTTATGTATATATTTATGAGCAATAATAACATACAAGATATAAACAAAAGTAGAGTAGAGTTGAGAGAGACGGCAAACCAAACACAAGAAATTTTTTTTTCGAGGTTCAGCTACTTGCTCTACGTTCCTGCCTTTACCGCAATGAAGGATTTACTATTTCCACAAAGAAACTACACATAGGATACAATCTTCAATTCTCTACACAAGAAGATGGCACTTAGCCAATGGTCCTCTATACAAGAGGAATGCGCACAACAATTACTCCTCTACACAAGAGAAGAGCACAAAGAAGATGAAGATTACAACCCTTGGTGATTACAAAGATTACAAACTAGAAATCTCATACAAATAAGAACCTTGTAAGGATAGATATAGAGATGATAGGTTAAGTTTGTGAGAAAACTAGAACTTCTGAAATTAAGCTCTTAAAAAAACACTTGAAAAAATATCATTGAAGATATAGAAATTTGAAGCTCTAAATTTGTATTCCCCAAAACCTGTTTCTTGATTTTTCAAAACTTTTCAAAACTTTAAACACAATTTTTCTCTTGTAAAAATCTTGTCAAAATCTTGTTTGAAACTCTCAACTATGACCTTATTTGTAGTAATTAGTGAGTAAATACATTTGTTAAAACATTGATTAAACCTAAATAAAATAAGATATACTGTTTGGAAATAAAACAAAAACTGAAAATACCAAAATATAGCTGTTTGGGGCAAGTCAGGCCAGAATGGCCTAGCGGTAGACCACCCGGTCGACCGCTCAACGACTATAAACTAAACATTGAGGCTTGCTGGTCGACCGCTTGGTCGACCACTGTGTATTGTGTTCTCACAGCAGCCGCATCGACCACTCGGTTGACCGACTAAGAGCGCTCTGCTTTCTGTTGCGCACGATCGACCATATCGGTCGACCATCCAAGGAGACAGACTTGCTTTCTGCCCAAGCGGTCGATGCCCCATCGACTACATGCACAAGCATTTTCTTGTGTGCATGTTCGGTCGATCGCCGGTCGACCGCATGTGCTCAAGTACTCTGCTTGTGACATGCCCGGTCGACCGGTCTAGGGCCAAAATAGCTATATTTTGTATTTAAAAAATTATTTTAAATCTCAATAAAATTATATGAAATCTACAAAAATAAGTTTTTTTAAATATATATATGAACAAAAATATGTATGATAAAAAATCGACACATATTACAAACATATGAGCTTATTTTTTAGATGTTAAATACAATTTTGAAAACATAAACTATATTAAAAATTATTTTTCCAAAAAAACTTGAAATTGAAAACCATTTTTTCAAAATTTGTATAAATACAAAAACAAGTTTCTCAAACTCATTATGGATGAAATTCAGTACACATATAAAACAATATAAACCTGTTTTTGAGAAATTTCGTTTTATAAACAAAACATAATTTAATTAAAACGAAACGGGTTAAAACAAAAATCAAAAACTAATATTAAACTTGTGTATAAGTGTAAGCTTGAGCAATCATGTCTAATCTAAACTTTACAAAGATTTAAACATGCTTACAAACTAGAGTCTTCTTCTTGATATGATCTTCTTTCTCATCTTGACTTGATCAAAAACTTGATTCCTTAGAGCTGGACTCCTTCTTTAATCCTTAATATGTTCATTGTGCTTGTGCTCTTGAATCAATATGTGTAGCTTCAAACTTAACATTGAGTCAATTGAAGGAGCTAAACACCAACTAAGATCTTGATTAATATCTGAAACTTAAATAACACAAGATCATTACTATTATAACTACATGAATTAATCATCATCAAAACTAGAGTGATGGGCCTTAGTGGCCAACATTATATTCATCATTGTAATGGAGAAAACAATAACCCATCAATGTAAGAGAGAAAATTAAATTAAATTTTAAAAAAATTGGGTGCATCCCTGTACAGTGAAAATATCTTGTACCAAGTCTCTAGTTGGCTTGTTAGTTTTGGAATATTTGCCTTGATAGTAATTGAATTTTCAGATGTTGGCACCATCTATGACTTTTTGATGACGCAATATGTAACGCCCCGAACTGCGGGTACGGAGACACTACTGCGACGTTCATACGCAGGGAAAATACCCTCAAATAAGTATGCTATGCATCAGTATAAGTAAGAATCAAAGTATAGAAACACAGTGATAATATACATTCTAATAAAATAGTACAAGTGCATAGTTATCACAAAGCGTGATCCAATATTATATGAATATTACATCACCAGAAGGTGACAAAAATATGATTTACAAAGTGATTTACAATGTATAGGAGCTGGAAGAGGCTCACGAGCTACAAAAGAAATCTCGAGAGCCGGTCAAAAGGGGGCTGGAAGGGAACGAGCTATGGCAGATCCAATCACTCTGCAAGGAATGTCTAGTCTTTCACGAACGGGTACTCAACGCTTCTGCTACGTTCTCTGAGATCTAAACATGCAAGTCTAGGGGTTGTCAGAAAGCAACCCAATGAGTACATAAAATAAAACCAAGTGATGTGCATAGGCAAGCACACGTGTACATGATCAAAGTATCGTGCATTCAAGTTATGCATGCAGGCAAAAAATAGTAAACATAAATGATAAACATAGAGTCAATATAAAACTTGAAAGCAAGAAAGTCAGGAGATTAAGTACAGCAACACAGATATAATATCTTGCAAGAGGCATGTAGTGTATATAGTTTTACATTAATAATAATCAATAGCGTTTGTTATTTTAGTCATCACTATCAATGATCCGTACCACTGGCTATCCACAACGAAGTTCTTACTCCAACAGGACTCATTGAAATCACGATACCAGGTATCATTACCCGAACAAGGGAGTGACTAAATAACACATATTCCTGATATTATCATTGTATACGGAGTTGGGCAGATGTAGTCCAGTAACAAGAATATCAGTAATAATTACTATAGCATAAAAATAATATATAAATGGGGAGCAGGATAACTTAATCATTCAACAATAGTGATAATTAGTATCACCTGTTATTTAATCATTTCCTTTCAGTGTCTCATACCACTGGCAGTTCACGCTAGAGTCCATGCATCCAACAGAACTCATCCGAACCTTGATATACGGATACTATTATTCAAACGAGGGAGTAACCAAATAACTGTTAGTCTAAAGGTTACAATTCCCAGTTTTGTGTTTTGATGATAACAAAGCATATGAAGTATTAATCAAGTTCAAGAGTATATTTCAGGGTTCAAAAAGATCTGACAGGTTCAAGAAGATCTAACAGGTTTCTTCCTCTAAAAGAAGGTGTTGATGGTTCAAGGGTACTCAAGAACGTCAATGTCGCTCAAACATTACTAACAGAGAAGCCCGCTTGAAGATTCTTGTAGTCGATTAGAACCTTGTAAGAAACTAGTTTGTTAAAGAGTAGAATATAGATTTGAGGCCAAAGATATGCATACACAAAAGTGCACATTTTAAAAGTATGGTTTTGACATGATTGATTTTGATACTTGTTTCACATTTTCTTAGAAATTTCTATCTCAGTTTAGAACTTGTATCTCATGGCTATACATGTCTTCTCTCTTCCAAAATTCAAACAAAGGTTATTTGAAAATTTTCTTTATCTTCAAAAAAATAATACCTTGACCCAGTTTTTTGCCTAGATCGGTTGACCGGGCAGTCAACTGTGCTATTACAGGCCAGAACGGTCGACCACACGGTCGACCGAACCTCTGGCAATTGGGGTGTGCATGTTGTGCACATTCCCGGTCGATCGACCGGTCGACCGGTCCCTTATTGCGGTCGACCGGGCGATCGACCGACTGTAACTAGTTTGGTCTTGGTTAAACATGGTCGACCGGTCGGTCGACTGAGAGGCAACGGTCAAATTTTTTTTGAATGGCCGGTCGACCGGCAGACTGCTAGATTTGCAAAACGACCAATTTTTTAAATATGTTTTTAAACATGTTTCTTTTAATACGAGAAAAGTTAAATTTCTAGGGTCAATTTCTTTCTTTTTAGACCTGGTAAAACTATTCTAAAAGTGTTTTTCTAAAACCTATATAAAGGGTCATTGGGATTGATTATTTCATAACAACAAATTCTATTGAAAATCTAGTTTTTGCTTTTAAAGAGAAAGTTTCAAGTTTTCTTTTGTGGTTTTATTTTCAAAGTTTTAATTTAGTTTTTTCCTCTTAAAATCTCTTTTTTCTAATCTTCACTCTCACTTACATTCTTGAGATTCAAGTTTACATTTTACTCTATAAGATTTTCGTAAGAGGGTTGCAAAGAGAGTATTTGTGATCTCTTGATCACCCAGAGCTTGTTATCTCAATTGGCTTTGTGCGGCCTATGGTGTAGAGGATTGATTGGGGAGTTGTGTACTCCGAGTGGTTGTAATTCCTCATTGTAAGATCCCTTTGTGGAGGATCCAATAGTGGATAGTGAAATTCTTCACGGTGGTGAAGGCGGGGACGTAGAGTGGTGGCTTGAAGCTCGGAACAAATCTTTTTGTTTGCGATTACTTATTGTCTCTATTTACTTGTTTATCATTCATTTATTCTTGTTGATCAATACTCATTCAATAAGATAGTAATTGAGCACCTCAACTCTTATCTAGAGGAATCACGTGAGAAGTTCAGAGCCCTTCATGTGGAATCTGGCTTTAAGTTTTATTTTTAGTAATCGGTTGTATCATTTCATATTATATTTTCTTGAATTTTCATTTGATTAGCTATACACCTATTTACCCCCCCTCTAGGTGTAATTTCAATTGGTATCAGAGCCTTAGTCTCTAGATTTTGGCTTAACAACCTTAGAGAGATCCTAGTTGATAATCATTTCATTGACATCTTCATTCTCATCCACTATAGTAAAAATGGCCAAAGGTATTAAGACCCCTCCTAAGTTTGATGGCCTTAAGTTTCCCATATAGAAGGTTAAGATGACCGTGTTTTTGCAATCCTTAAGAAGCCGGGTTGCAAATGCGGTGACTAAACCCTTTAGTGTACCCACTGGTGATGAGGCCACTTTGTCTGATATTGCCACCAAGGAGTTTGATGCCAATGCAAAGGCATACTATGCATTGCTTCAAGCTTTGAACGATGACGACATAGCTATATTCATTGCAAATCTGCCTACGAGATTTGATCACACCTAGTGGTCACTCATGAGGGAACATCACAATTCAAGAGGACTAAAATTGATCTCTTGCGTTCCCAATATGAAAACTTCACTATGCATGAAAATGAGTCCATTGATGATATGGTTACAAAATTTACTAAAATAACTAATGGTCTTGCTTCTTTAGGTGATGCCATTGACAATGATCAAAAAGTTTGGAAGGTTATTCGTGCACTTTCACCCTCATGGGAAGTCAAAGCTTCTACATTGAAAGAGTTAAATGACAAAGAAGATATGGAGCTCATTGATTAGTCTCCATATGTGCATATTTCATACCACATCTTCACATTTATTCTATATAAAATTCTGCTAATAATGGTTTTCTTATGTGTTCCTAAGTCCATGGTGTGGAATGAAGAACAAGCCTAAAAATCTAATTTATTTGGTGATTTTAGAGCCTAAAACATAGCCATTGACTTTGAGGAGCTAATCTGTCAAATCTGGGAGAAAAAAATCAGAAACCAGTGGAGGGAACCAACAGGGGGACAAGCCAGCAGTCTGTACCCACTGCGCGGCGCGCACGGTCCCAGAATGGCCAGAGAAACGCGTCAAAAACCACGTTTCTACGGCCTTCTGGTAGGGCCACGTGTCAAGCTTCGACGTGTGGCCCTGTGATACCCTATGGTGCTCCCCCTGGCCTATAAATACCCTTGATTTTCTAGAGAGAAAGGGAAGAGAGTTTTTAGATGCAGTTTCTCCCATTTGTATAGTTTAGTGTAGTTTTTTTTTCTTTCTTTTGCTTTTCATTATCTTTGTAGATCCTGTAATAGGGAAGAGAGATGCACAAGATGAAGGTTAGGGTTCTTGTAATAGATGGTGACATTCTATGAAAGGTTCTCTCTTTATCTCTATTGATTTTTTTCCTCTCTAACTCTTTACATGTTTAGCTAATTTTTTCTCATGGCGACTAACTACTAACCACTAACTATGCTACTCCTTACTTGATAATCCACATGAATCTAATAGCCTCTACTTGGCCTTACTCTTGCAAGTGCCATTGATGGCTCATGATGATGGATTCTAACACTCTAACTTCTAACTCTCTAACAAGTTATCATTACTTTATTTCATGCTTGCTCTAGTTAGTTTTGATGATTTAAGTGTAGCTTGCCCTTGTTTGTTGAGTTTGGATGTGAAAGTGATCTTATGGGTCATGCTTTGTAAAGCTCTTAAACTAAGGACTGGTGATGGCTACAGATACATGTGAGGCAACTATCACTAAGAGATTAACAAATTGGTGGAGCCAATAGTAGTTAGTAGCCATGGGTTTTCTTCTATTTTTACTTTGTTTTAGAAATAATTATAAAAATCACAAATACATTCTTTCTATGTTTCTCACTTCTTTGTTTTCACCGTATCCTTCTCTTTTCATTCTTTGTTTTCTTTTCTTTTCAGTCTTTAAAATATAAAAGAACCATTAACACGCATGTGAATAGACCGATAAAGCTTTTATCACTTCCCGTCCTTGTGGATTCGACCCGTTTGGCCTCTATGCTATAACAGAAGTATCGAGGAAGCCAAAGCACGCACTTTTAACTCGTGACTTCAAAACATACACCTTTTGTGCACGGTTTTCCCTCGATCAAATTTTGGCACCGTTGCTGGGGATGGGAATGATTTGATCTCACATTTTTATTAACTTTTCTTCTTTGTTTTTGGTGCAGGTCAAATTTTTATCATTGCAAAAATTCACACTTGCTTTTGTGTGGTTGGGTAAATTCTTGTATATATATTCTGCTGCTAGTTTTCTATTTAGATTACCTGTACACTGTAATAATTAAGACCTAAAATACATAAATTGGATATTTTAAAATTGTTTAGACATTTATATCTAGGCACGTGTCAATTTTCATTCTAATATATTGTATTTTATTCTTCTGTTGTTGTGATCTGGACCGACGGTACATGTTGTATTGCATATAGTCAGGACAAACACATGGGTGATTTACTCGCTTTGTGTGTTCACTCTTATCTATATTACACATTTGCACGAACTGAAATTAAGGGCAAAACCTAATATAAGATAAAGTGGGAAAGTCATTACCCTCCCTTAGCCCAAAATCATCTCTCCATCACACAACCCAAGCCTAAATAAAACTTGCTAGACGTTGGCCCTAGGGACATTTAGGGCTTCTTTAGGAGATTGACCTAAGAGAGAAGTTGTTAGAGTTTGACTTTTATCAAATCGGTGTCCAAGGTTGGGGATTGAGAGGCAAAACCTCGAAGAACAGTGGTTTGGTATAATTAGGCCCGTTGCTCCGGCACAGATACCTCTCACTGGTCTTGCCCCTACCGGCCGATTAACTTGTGGTCAGATTTCTACAGTGTACCACTGTAGACAGTCTCACCAGTTAGGAGTCGTTTAGGTCTAAGTCAACCCTAGCATAGACTTGTTTTTCTTTTTTTTCTTTTATTTGTTTGTTTGTTTCTCTTTTTTGTAAATTGTGAAATGGATTTCTACAACAACAATTTTTTAATTCTAATATGAATTCATATTTCACCCTGACCTCAATTGACTCGGATAACTCCAACCTGGCCATGTACAACATGGACCAACCATATAGGCCGGATTGGGTTTATCCAACTCAATATGACCCATGCCCCAATCCTATGATAAGGATTTTCAAAATAATTTCTACTCTTCACAGAGTCAGTGGGGATTCACCGCCCCCGTGTTAAATTATCAATCACCTTGTCCACCCTCTTTTTTCTCATATTTTGCTTCACATACTCCTTTTTTAGAACCATCAATTGAAAAAAAATCAGAGTTACAAAAGAGTATGGAAGTCATGTTAGAGGCCCAAAAAACAATTTGAAATCATGACGGCCTCATCATTTTCACAAAATTTCCAAACCCCATATAGTTCTTTTCTAGAGCCACCAAAAGAAAAATCATTGTTGGAAAATACTATGAAATTCGTACAAGAGTCCGAGCGACTAATACAAAATATGGTTGACTTCTAATGTCTACCAAATTTTCATATGACTCAAGAATTATGTCAGTTTGGAAATCAAGCTTTAATTTCATCATCATACCAACCTGAACTTGACCAAAATCAAACTCTTGATATTTTGGCAAGTTATCCAATTTCTAAAATTGAACCTGAAGATGAATGTGAACCTAAGCTTCAATTTAGTGATTCGAGTCCAATCCTTGAATCAATATAGACTCCTGTAGTGTTGCCTAAACTAAGTAACATTCTTGAGCCAATTTTGATTCCTAAAATTTCTGAAACATTTCACCCATTCACATTCCTTCTGTGAATGAAAATCAAAATTCAATTTTATTACATCTATTTGAACTTGCCAAAAATTTCGAGAACCATCTTGATATTTTGATAAGTTTTCCCTTTCCTGAAATTGAAATTGAACATAAATGTGATCCTGACCTCATGTTGGTCATTCCATTTCATTTTTTGCTTCATTAATGACTCTGGTATCTTTACCATATATTTTTTCATATTTCGGAGTCAACATTGAATCCTGTACCAGTACACCGTGAAATTAAATCACCAATATCTTATGATCACACTTCATTGATGGGGAAACTGTCTAAACATCAATTTTTTGTTTGGACACCATTTTTGAACCAATTTTGACTCTCACTTTTGAATCTCGACTTGATTCAAGTCATATTTTCGAGTCGGTATTAGTTCCTGATCCTTTTGAGCCCAAATCGATCTTCTTTCACAATCACGCTTCATTGTTGGACAAAAGTGTTGACCGAAATGACTCAAGAAATATTTTTGAAAATTGAAAATTGAATGGGGATAATTTTTTAAATAAGACTATTCACTCAATCATTCTTTTAATGGATTGTATTCGAGAGGTCACTGGTGGGTTCTTTTGAACTCTATACAATTTGGATTGAGCCTCATTTCGTGGACCAATCAGACCATCACCGGAATTACCACCATAAGGTAATTTTTTTCCCTTTCCATTTGTTTCATGCATATGCACATTCACGATGCATTGAGGACAATGCATGAGATAAGTGTGGAGGAGGATTTACTAACATAGTTTGTTTTATATTTTCTTTCTTTTACACTTCTTTTTAGGAAATTTTTAGATTTTCTTTTGTATAAAAACCCTTTTCTTTTCTTTTACAAAACTTTTTAAAATAAGAGAAATAGTTTTGATTTATTTTTAAGAAAATTAAGAGGATCTTAGGAATTAAGAAGACCTAGAATTATGAATTCTTAAACCGAGTCAAAATAATAAATCTAGTTAAATTTTAGGATAAGAAAGCAAGATTGAAAAGATAATTTGATCTTCAATTTTTTACCTTAGATATATGCACTTCACACTTATGCAATTTTTTGGGATTGAAACAAAGACTAAAAATGTCACAAAAAATAAAAAATAAAAATTGTAAAAATCACCTATTGAAGGTGGGTAATTATGCCTCAGGAAGCATGATTATTCACGTCTAAAAACAATGGATAAAAATAAAATAATATCCTTTAGTTTTGTGGTCTTGTTTACTCGAGTCCTTAACCCCGGGGGATGTTTCTCATTTGGTGCCCTAAAATCATCTGGTTTGGGAGTCACCATCTAAAGGCTCACTACCCGGGTAAACTAGAGACCCTAAAAAAAACTAAGGAAAGAAAAAGAAAAAAATTGATATACAAATATGGTATGAAAGTTAGAATTGATATACCAAAAATCTTCACTGTTCACAAAGTGCATATTATCTAAGAGTTTTATAAAAGATTAAAGAATCAATTAAATTTTAAATTCTTACCTTTAATTTATACAAGATTTTGCATTTAGACTTAGTTTAAGAAAGAATAATTTCTGGTTAACCTATAACCTTGGATCGCTTAAATTTTCTGCAAAACTTCTTCAACACTTTTCTCTCTTTCAAAATGCGTTTTCAAAATACTAATTTTGATTTTTTTCTTTATGGATTTTGTGGGTGTAATCCGCTGAAAATCCTCAGGAGACACAACTCCTCCTCTAGAGAAAACTTAGAGGTTTAACGGCTTGTTGCCCATGCTCAGTGCAATTGCATCACCTGCAAAGGTGGTGTAATAATTTTCGTAGTTAGTTTATTTGTTTTGCTCGGGACGAGCAAAAGGTAAGTGTGGGGTGTGATTAGTCTCCATATGTGTATACTTTATACCACATCTTCACATTTATTCTATATAAAATATTGCTAATAATATTTTTCTTGTATGTTTCTAGGTCCATGGTGTGGAATGAATAAAAAGCCTAAAAATCCCATTTATTTAGTGATTTTAGAGCCTAAAATATAGCTATTGACTTTGTAGAGTTAATCTGTCAATCCGGGAGAAGAAATCAGAAACCAGCAGGGAGAACCAACAGGGGGACAGGCCAGTAGTCTGCAACCACTGGCGCGGCGCGCACGACCCCATAATGACTTCAGAAACGCGTCAAAAATCATGTTTCTGCGGCCTTCTGGTAGGGCCATGTGTCGAGCTTCGACGTGTGGCCCCGTGACACCCCCTGGTCTCCCCCCGGCCTATAAATACCCCTAATTTTCCAGAGAGAAAGGGAAGAGAGTTTTTAGGTGTAATTTCTCCCATTTGTGTAGTTTAGTGTAGTTTTCTTCTTTCTATTGTTTTTCATTTTCTTTGTAGATCATGTAATAAGGAAGAGAGAGATGCATAGGATGAAGGTTAGGGTTCTTATAATGGAAGGTGACATTCTATGAAAGGTTCTCTTCTTATCTCTATTGGTTTTTTTCTCTCTAATTCTTTACATGTTTAGTTTATTTTCTTCTCATGGCAACTAACTACTAACCACTAATTATGCTAACTCCTTACTTGATAATCCACATGAATCTAATTGCCTCTACTTGGCCTTGCTCTTACACGAGCCATTGATGGCTCATGATGATGGATTTTAGCACTCTAACATCTAACTCTCTAACAAGTTACTATTACTTTATTCCATACTTGCTCTAATTAGTTTTGATGGTTTAAGTGTAGCTTGCTCTTGTTTGTTGAGTTTGGATGTGAAAGTGATCTTATGGGTCATGCTTTATAAAGCTCTTGAACTAAGGACATGTGATGGCCAAGGATATATGTGAGGCAACTATCATTAAGAGGTTAGCATATTGGTGGAGCCATCATTAGTTAGCAGCCATGAGTTTCTTCTATTTTTACTTTGTTTTAGAAATAATTATAAAAATCACAAATACATTCTTTTCTATGTTTCCCACTTCTTTGTTTTCACCGTATCCTTCTTTTCATTCTTTATTTTATTTTCTTTTATTCTTTAAAACATAGAAGAACCATTAACACACACGAGAATAGACCGGTAAAGCTTCTATCGCTTTCTGTCCTTGGATTCAACCCGTTTAGCCTCTATGCTATGACGGAAGTATCAAAAACAAAGCACGCACTTTTAACTTATGATTTTAAAACATACATCTTTCGTGCACGATTTTACCCCGATCACTCATCGGTCTTATCGGCAACCTTAAGACCCATGAGATGGAGAGGATGGCTAGAGAATAAACGACGCCACTAAAAAAGAAGACAATTACCTTCAAGTCTACTCCCACCATCTCCGGCGATGAAGAAGAAGAAGAAGAAGAAGAAGATGAAGATCTTTCCCTCCTTGTAAGAAATGTAAGGAGGATGCACAACAAGGCAAAAATCAACAATAGGAGATGATGGCAAGGAAAGGAGGAAAAGAAAATCATCTGTTTCAATTGTTGGAAACCCGAACATATCATTGTCGAATGTCCGGATATCAAAAACAAGCCATCTTCCTCAAACAAGCAAAAGAAGCTATTTAAGAAAAAAGCTCTCAAAGCTACATGGTATTCAGAAAGTGAATCCGAAGAGGAGTGGACACAACAAACGTGTGTTTCATGGAAAATGATAACACACTTAAGGTAACTTCGGAACCATCCCTTGATGATTGTGATTTAACTATGGATGAATTAGAAGATGCATTTCTATAACTTTCAAATAATTATAATTTTTTAAAGAAGAAATATCTAAAAACAAAAAAGGGAAATGAAGTTCTTCAAAATAAAATAATCATTCTTTCTAAAGAAAAAGATGATTTATCTTCCACTCCTTTATCTGCACAAAAAGATTTTGATGCATACAACCCATGATTGATGAAAATGAAATTACTATTTTAAAAACTAAAATCAACACATTTGGAAATGTTTTATAGCAATATGAGTTTGATAAGGGTAAATTAGAGGCCATGTTTTATAAGAAAAATTCTTCAAAGAAACATATTCATGCTAAACATGCTCACACTTCTAAATCACACACTAAGCATGCTCATGTCTTACATGCTCATCATACACATCATGTATATATGTATGATAAAGTTTATTGATGTACTTATTATGGTCGAAAGGGTCACTTAGCTCAATTTTATTTTGATCATATAAATGCTTCTAATAATCAAATTTGGGTTCGAAGTACTAACGTTTAGGACCCAAGAAAATATGGGTATCAAAATCAACAACCTCATTATTTGATATAGATACACACCAAGGCTCCAAGACGTAGGGAACGGTGTCTCTTGATAGGGGTTGCTCAAGGCACATGACTTAGAACATCAATAATTTTGTAACCCTTTCAAGGTATCATGAAGGTGGCACCGTCACATTCAGAGATGACTCAAAGGGTAACATTATCGGTATAGGTAACATTAAAGTTGGTTCATCTCCATTAATTGAAAATATTGTTTTAGTTGATGGTCTCAAGCATAACCTCTCGAGTATTAGTCAACTTTGTGATCGAGGTTTAAAGTTATTTTTGATGATTCTTCTTGCAATATTTTAGATGATAAACTGATGCTTGCATTCCTTCCTAATTTTGAGAAAATAATGTATATATTATTGATATGCTAAATTTATATTGTAATGCTACATGTTTAAATGCTTTAATGAGAATCTTCGTTATGACATAGAAGATTAGGCCATGTATCTTTTGATAATCTATTTAGAATTAACTCTAAAGAATTGGTGAAGGGTATTCCTTACTTGAAGTCTGAAAAGGACCGCATTTGTGATGTGTGCCAACTTGGGTAACAAATCAAGTCCTTTTTCAAATCAATCAAGGATATCATGACATCTAGACCATTAGAGTTAATCCACATGAATTTGTTTGGTCCTACTAAAACAAGAGTTTAAATGGAAACCATTTTGTTTTTGTATTGAATGACGATTTTTCTCGTTTTACATGGGTTTTCTTTTTGGAACATAAAGATCAAGCTTTTCGCATTTTAATATTTTTAGAAAAAGGGTTGGAAAAAAAAGGATTTTCGATTTTGCGCATAAGAAGTGATGAGATGGTGAATTCATTAACCATTCTTTTATCACTTATTGAGAAGAAAATAAAATTAGGCATGAATTATCTTATCCTAGAACTCTACAACAAAATGGAGTCGTTGAAAGGAAGAATCATACTCTTCAAGAAATGTCTAGGACAATGATTAGTGAATACGGATTTCCTAAATATTTTGGGCCGAGGCCGTAAACACTTCATGTTACATATCAAATAAAATTTTTTTTGTAAAATTACTTTCAAAACATCTTTTGAAATTTAATATTTGAGAAAGCCTATTATTTTACTTTAGAAGTTTTGAATGGAAATGTTTTGTTTAAACACCAAAGATAACTTAGGTAAATTTGATGCTAAAGTTTTTGAAGCTATTTTTATTGGTTATTCTAACATTAGCAAGCCTTAAAGAATCTTCAATAAATCTACTTTGACAATTGAAGAATCTATGCATGTTAGTTTAAAGAATCTAATGATTTTGTTAAAATGTTGTAGAGATTGATTCTTTAGGTGAAGACATGGAGAAAGTAACTTTGAAGGACTCACCTATCCAAGAAGATAAACCAAAGATTGATAAACAAGGTAAAGCTCAAGAGGTTGAAGTGGCATCAACACTACCACTTCCAAAAGATTAGAGATTCGCTACAAGTCGTCCCAAGGAATTCATCATAGGTGATGTATCAAAGGGGGTAACTACTCGCTCCAAACTCCATGATTATTGTGGCCATTTCACTTTTATTTCTCATATTAAACCAAAGAACATCCTCAAAGCCGAGGGTGACTCATATTGATTGTTTGCAATGCAAGATGAGCTCAATCAATTTGAGCGCAACCAAGTTTGGAATCTTGTTCCTAGACCCCATGATAGACCAACAATTGGTACTAAATAGATTTTTACGAATAAGTTGGATGAGTCGAGAAATGTTGTTAGGAATAAAACTAGGTTAGTGGCCCAAGGTTACACCCAAATTGAAGGTATCGATTTTGAGAAAACTTTTACATCTGTAGCACGGCTTGAAGCCATACGGATTAACTTGCTTTTGTTTCTTATAAAGATTTTAACCTTTTTCAAATGGATATCAAAAGCGCATTTTTAAATAGTTTTATTAAAGAGGAAGTGTATGTTGAACAACCCCCTGGGTTTATTGATCCTACACATCCGGATTTTATTTTCAAATAAGACAAAGCTTTATATGTTTTAAAACAAGCTCCTAGAGCTTGGTATGAAAGACTTTCAACATTTCTTATTTCAAATGGTTTTGTAAAAGGTAAAATAGATACCAATTTGTTTACAAAACATGTAGATAGTGATATTCTTATTGTTCAAATTTATGTTGATGATATTATATTTTGGATTTACTAATGAAAAGCTTTGCAAAGATTTTGAATCATGCATGAAGAATGAGTTTGAGATGTCTCTGATGGGTGAGTTAAACTACTTCTTTGGACTCCAAATCAAGCAAAGGAGTGATGGAGTTTTTATAAATCAAGCCAAGTACACAAGGAAACTCATCAATTAATTTGGACTTGAAGGGGCAAAGACGAGCAAAACTCTCATGGCTACCATAACAAAACTTAACAAGGATGAATAAGGTATAAATGTAGACATTAAACTTTATAGAAGTATGATTGGTAGTTTACTTTATTTAACGGCTAGTAGGCCGGATATCATGTTTAGTGTATGTCTATGTGTTAGATTCTAATCTTGTCCTGAAGAGTCCCACTTGATTAAGGCAAAACGCATTATTAGATATCTTAAGGGCACTATTGGAATGGGCTTGTGATATCTAAAAACCGGATAATTTTTCATGATGAGTTTTTTGGATGCTGACTATGCCGGTTGCAGAGTGGATAGGAAGAATATAAGTGGAACTTGTCAGTTTCTAGGAAATTGTCTTGTTTCATTGTCTTTCAAGAAATAAAATTCTGTAACCCTCTCAACCGCCGAGGCGGAGTATGTTGTGGCCGGGGCTTGTTGTGCATAAGTCCTTTAGATGAAACATACTCTCCTTGACTATGATTTGCATTATGATCATATAAGATATTTTGTAATAATATTATTACTATTCATATGACTAAAAATGCAAATCAACATAGTAAGATAAAGCATATAGAAATTCGATATCACTTTCTTAGATGTCACTATGAGAAAGGTGATATTGAAATTGATTATGTTTCAACTGATTTTCAACTAGCAGATATTTTTACTAAGCCACTTGATTTTAACAGATTCTCTTTTATTTGTGGAGAACTAACTGTTTGTATTGTTGATTCATGAGTTTTCCTTCTGATAAAATCCACATATGTTTTAATTTTTTATTGTTTTTGCTTAACCTTTTTGATGCATGACAAAAAGGGGGAGAAATATTTATGAGTATTTATTGGTATTTGTTTGATCATGCTCTTATACAATGCCTTTATCATATAACTTGTTGATATCTTGTACTTGATAGCTAGCATAACTTAAGGAGAGTTTTTACAAAAATCTTTTCCTAGATTTTCTTTTAAATAGCTCATATGTTTTGTCATCTCAAAACGGGGGAGATTGTTGGCCCAAAGGTTACAATCCCCGTTTTGTGTTTTAATGATAACAAAGCATATGAAGCACTAATCAAGTTCAAGAGTGCATTTCAGGGTTCAAAAATATCTAACAGGGTTCAAGAAGATCTAACATGTTTCTTCCTCTAAAGGAAGGTATTTATGGCTCAAGGGTACTCAATAACGTCAGCGCCACTCAAACATTACTATCAGAGAAGCCCGCTTGAGATTCTTGTACTCGATTAGGACCTTGTAAGAACTAGTTTGTTAAAGAGTAGAATATAGATTTGAAGCTCAAAGATATACACACACAAAAGTGCACATTTTCAAAAGTATGATTTTGACATGTTTGGTTTTGATACTTGTTCCACATTTTTTCAGAAATTTTTATCTCAGTTTAGAACTTGTATCTTATGGCTATACATGCCTTCTCCCTTTCAAAATTCAAATAAAAATTATTTAAAAATTTTCTTTATCTTCAAAAAAAAAATACCTTGACCCAGTTTTTGGCCTAGGTCGGTCGACAGGGCGGTCGACCGTGCCTATTATAGGCCAAAACGGTCAACCGCACGGTCGACCGAACATCTAGCAATTAGGATGTGGATGTTGTGCACATTCCCGATCGATCGACTGTAACTAGTTTGGTCTCGGTTAAACACGGTCGATTGACCGGTCGACCGAGAGCCAAAGATCAAATTTTTTTTTAATGGCCGGTCGACCGACAGACTGCCAGATTGGCAGTAATGACCAGTTCTTTTAAATCTATTTTTAAATATTTTTTAAAAAAACGTGAAAAGTTGAATTTCTAGGGTCAATTTCTTCCTTTTAGACTTGGTAAAACTATTCTAATAGTGTTTTTCTAAAACCTATATAAAGGATTATTCGGATTGAACATTTCATAACAATAAATTCTATTAAAAATTAAGTTTTTGCTTTCAAAGAGAAAAAGTTTCAAGTTTTCTTTTGTGCTCTTATTTTCAAAGTTTTAATTGAGTTTTTTTTCTGCTCTTAAAATCTCTCTTTTCTGATTTCACTCTCACTTACACCCTTGAGCTTCAAGTTTACATTTTAATCTATAGGATTTTTGTAAGAGAGTTATAAAGAGAGTGTTTGTGATCTCTTGATCACCCAGAGCTTGTTATCTCAATTGGCTTTGTGCTGCCTCTGGTGTACAGGAATGAGTTGGGGAGTTGTGTACTTCGAGTGTTGTAATTTCTTATTGTAAGATCCCTTTGTGGAGGATCCAATAGTGGTTAGTGAAACTCTTCATGGTGGTGAAGGCGGGGACGTAGAGTGGTGGCTCAAATCTCTGAACAAATCTTTTATTTGCGATTGCATTATCGTCTCTATTTACATGTTTATCATTCATTTATTCTTGTCAATCAATATTCATCTCAACAAGATAGTAATTGAGCACCTCAACTCTTATCTAGAGGAATCATGAGGAGATGTTCACAGCCCTTCACGGGGAATCCGGCTTCAAGTCTTGTTTTGAGTGATCGGTTGAGTTATTTTATATTATATTGTCTAAAATTTTTGTTTGATTAGTTATACACCTATTCACCCCCTCTAGATGTAATTTCAATAACACCCGCTACTGACATTATTATTGCTAGGTAATTAAGTGCATCGTGTACTGAGACGTGCCAAGTACTGGGTCAGGAGGAATGGTGTACCAGGGACGTGATTCTGAAACCTAGAGGTGGCCCTCACGGATACTAAGAGGTGACCCTCATCACGTGTGTGGTGTGGTACTTTATACCATGTTGCACTTAGCTCCACACATCGTATGCGTACATGGTAACAGGAATAATGAGTAACAGTGTTTATAACATGAATATTGAGGACACGATTGTGGAACCTTGAGGTGGCCCCACGGATACCAAGGGGTGGCCCCCACCACGTGTGTGGTCTTGCACTTTGCTCCTTGTGGCACTTAACACCGCATGCCATTCCTTCGTGTCTGGGTAACGGGGTGTCTTGTGATGTGATACATGAGTCATGCAAGTACGAGTCATGTGTCGAGTCACGTGCCGAGTTAAGTGTGGTGCAAGATTATAACAGTGCAAGTAAATACAGAATTACAACATATGAGACCACAACATCGGGTGTCAGACAAGTAACAGGTCATGTTGTACTTGACAGGAAAAATAATATATTTAAATATTTCAAACTTTTCACAACCATTATAATAATAGATTAACAGCCATTATAATAATAGTAATAATAATTACTAAACAGACAAGTGGAGCTAAACAAGGCTGGAGCGAAGCTAGCGTACAACACTGATGCTATCACGCTCTGCGTAGTTACCGCTCATGGTACAACTTAATGCACACGGCGAAGCGAGCGTACGAAAGCTATGCTACCGTACGTGGTGAAGCCATGCTCGCGTAACTACGCTCGGACGGAACTAGCGGTAAAGCGTTAAGTGCCAGCTCGCCTACCAATGGAGCATGTGAAAAACCTAAAGGGTTTAAGCCCGGAGGCTATAGAAAAACCCGGAGGCTAAGTTCGAACGCTGATGTATAGCCTGAAAGTTGAGCCCGAAGGCTGAATAGAAAAAACTCCCGAGTAGACCTGAAGGCTGTAGAAGAGTAAAGGTACCTACACAAGCACTTGAATAAGCACATGTACATACACAAGTATTCACCTACACTGTTACAAGCATCAGTCCATAAGATACAATATTCAGCCCACAAAATTACAAGTACTGACTACATAATGATACAACACCCACACAATTATAACAAACCCCCACAATTATACAAACACCTACAAATATATAACACAAAAATACACATCCACATAAAACAAGAACTCGCCGAAGTTGGGGAAAAGTACTCCCAATACAAAAAAAATCATGTACTCGCCTAGGAGATGACTCCGTGACAGTAAGCTTCAGGGAAAACGCTGATGGTGTTGGCGCATAACTCGCGAGGATAGAGAGTGAGGGAATGAGAGAGAAATATAAAGAGAAAGAGAGAGAAGAGAGAAAAGTGGAGCGGCCAGGGTAAAGAGCGAAGAGCGAAAGAGAGAGAAAAAGAGAGAGGAGAGAGAGAAAATAAGAGAAAGGAGAGATAGAAATAGAAAGAGAGAGAGAGAAAGAGAGAGAAAGAGAAGAAAGAGAGAGAAGAAGGGAGAAGAGAGAAATAGAGGGAGAGAGAGTGGGGGAGAGGAGAGTGGACTAGCCGGGGAGGCTGGCGGCCGACCAGAGGCAGCTGGTGGACAATGCGGCCAGGGGGAGGCGACGGCTGGCCGGAGGGGAAGGGAAGAGGCGAGATGTTGATGGTGAAGGTGGTGTTGATGGTAATAGAGATGGTGGAGGAGGAGGTGGTGAGATGGTGGTAATATGGGGGAAGATGGTGGTGGTGGCTTGGGAGGAGGTCGGTAGTAGGCTTGGACTGTGGTGCCCGACGGCTGTAGGAGAGTGAAGAAGGTGGGGATGAGAAGGAGAGAAGTGAAAGAAATTAGAGAGAAAAGAAGGAATTAGAGAGGGAGGTTAGAGAGAGGGTTGGGGTGATAGCCAGAGAGGGGTGGCCGTAGGGGTGAGCTGCCGGGGGTGACACCGAAAAGGGGAAGCTGGCCGGCTGGTTGGTTGAGGAGGAAGAGAGAGTGAGATCAAGAGAGAGTTGAGTGAGTTAGAGAGAGTGTTTTTGGAGAGAGAGAGAATTTTAGAGAGAGGGGTGCGGGGATGTGTGGTGACCAACCTATGAGAGAGAGGGGAGGAGAAAATGAAAGAAGAAGAATAAGATATAAAAGAGAAGGGTGTAGAAAGTGGGAGAAAGAAAAAGAAAATAAAAAAGAAAGAAGGAAAAGAAAAGGAAAAGGAAAAGAAAGGAAAAAGAAAAAAACAAGAGGAAAAGAAAAATTAAAGCATAATAAAATAATAATAATTAAAATAACTATAGAAAATGGGCTGGGCCCTGAGCTTGGGTTAGGCTCTCAGAGTGCACAAAATACGAGTCCGATACCAAAAAATAATAAAAATATATATTGAAAAATCGAATATATATGACCGAAAATTCGAGACACGTATTTTGAGTATGTATCTTGGGATCTGGGTGTTACATAGTAATTGCGTAGATGCCTTCATAATAAGTCTTGAACATAGTGTTGTTGGCAATTCAATTTTATATGTTTGAACCATTTTAGCTTCCGCTTTCAAATTGCTTTAATTTATCATATCATTCCTTCGAGTTAAACTAATTCGATTTGAGAATGAAAACTTGTAGATGGATGGTGAGCGCTAGAAAAATGTATAGTTGTGTTGTACTACTGCAATTGTCATAATACTTGTGATGTACTATGGAATGCTATATCGTCACCTTCACATGACTATTCCGCATGAACTTCTGCTATAGGGATCTATGTAGGCACGTACACATGTATAACATTTTGAATGGGTCTAGTAGCAATTGCACTGATTATCTTAGGAAGCGTAAGGGGACATTCTTCCAACTGACTCAGATTATGAGGGATAGCTATCTACTTAAGGATACTATTCATGTACCGATCAAGGAGCAGTTGGCCATTTTTCTCCACACAATCGGTTACAAGTCCAAGAATAAAGTGATGAAAGTTGATTTTATTAGATCAGGGGAGACTATAGGTAGATACTTCAATAAAGTTCTAGGTGAAATTTGAATTCTCCCAGACTAGTTCATGAAGCAAGCACCTAATCAAACTCCTCCACAGGTGGAAAGTTCCTCATTATGGTATCCCTATTTTTCGGTAAATGCGCCCGTTCACAATTTATTTGCCAACCCTCTTCTAAATTAAACATGCTAAAACTTATTAATTTGGGAATATTACTTTGTAGGACTACATTGGTTTGATTGACTACACACATATTGATGTTGGCCCAAAGGCTCTTCACCCGAGTTTTGATGCTAATAATCTCATAAAGTTATATTAGTTTCAGGTTTATAAAGTTTATTTCAATCATATGTTTAGCTTCTCAAAAGACTCACATATTTTGAAGCTAACTACAAAGTGATCCAAGAGGTCAAGCATCAAGATAAATTATAACACTCAAGTTTGGAGTCAAGCTTAAGAGATCGAGTTTATAAAGAGTATTTCAATCATATGTTTAGCTTCTCCAAAAGACGCACATATTTTGAAGGTAACTACAAAGTGATTTTAGAGGTCAAGCATCAAGATAAATCATAACACTCAAGTTTGGAGTCAAGCTTAAGAGATCGAGAAAGTTACAAGATTGAAGCAATTTAGAAGATTTATTTTTCTTTATTAGCAATGAAAGATTTAGACTTGTTAAAACCAAGTTTAGAGGTTTGATAGCTCAAGCTCAAGAGATTCACATACACTCAATCGTATTTTGATTTATGGTTTTTGAAAAGAATATTTTTGAAAAGGAATTTCTTTCTTTATTAAACCAAGTTCTATTCTTTACCCATTTGTGTTGATCTATGATCGCACATATTTGTTCCACAAAACATTTACATGAACTTATTTTTATAAGTATTTATCAAAGATATTTAAGGATTTTCAAAAAGGATTTCCAAAATATTTTTAGTTAAGATTTTGGCCCAGTGTCGGTCGACCGCCCGGTCAACCAACAGGCAGAGCTGTTTTTTGTACCGGTCGACCGACCGATCGATCGTGTGCACAACTTGGACAAATAAATCTTGTGTATGTCGGTCGACCGCCCGGTTACCTCGTTTAAGGCTTGCTCTCTATATGTCCGCATCAGCCGACCGACTGAGGCACAAGTAGTCTCTGTTGGAATCGATCGACCGCTCGGTCGATCAGTGTTCCCTAATGGTCTGAAATCTAACTGTTGGTTATCAACCGTCCAGTCGACCGACAGGCTATCTAGAGCTTGATTAACCCAAACGGTTACATTTTAATTCTATCTTTTCTAGGTTAAATCTCTAACGGCTATTTTGGGTTTAATTCATCAGTTTTGGTCCTCTATACATAAGGGTACTGTTTGAAAATCCCAAAAATTTTGGCTAAGATTTCTGCTAAATATTTCCAAGTATTTTAGAGAAGATTTTAAAAAGAAATCATTTTGAGCCAAAAATCCAATACAAGTTTTTCAAAGCTTTGTCTCTTCACCAGTGGCGTAGCCAGGATTTCAAAGTTGGGGGGCATAAAATAACATGCAATAATATCAAAATTGTAAGGATATTTAATACTAAATAATAATGATTTTCTTTCTAAAATACTAGGAGAAAGGGAGGGGTCTCAAACTTGAAATCTCTCAACCAATATTCTATTGCATAAAAGTGATTGTTACAGTATGAAACTGCACATCCAACTCCAAAAGTATAACTTGCAAATCAAACTCCTTACATATTAAAGAAAACAAAATCCAAACATAAGCATAATGAAAATATGAAATTTACTATTGATAATCAATTCAATAACTTCAAGAAATAAAAAACACTTCAATTAGAAGCATGGTACTTACTGTAAACTGTGTCTATGAATGGTAGACTCTTCTCCGCCTCCTAAAAGGAGATCCCTCTGCAAATAAAGTATGCAATGCAACATCAGTTTTCAAATTGCGCAGACATTTCCAAAGAGTAGTCGACTACTATTGGGTATTAGTCGACTAGGTCAAGATAAGCTCAAGTGACAGCCTGACAGGTTTCTGGATAACTGAACCAAGTCGACTACAACTTCTTTATAAGTCGACTAGTCCAGTGATGAGTCGACTAGGGGAAATGGGTTAGTCGACTACAAGGGTCTATTAGTCGACTATATATTCTGTCAAGTCGACTAATGGACAAACAGAGAGTTGGTATCAAGTGAGACACAGGATTAGTCGACTATGGCTTTGGTCAAGTCGACTACATAACGTATTAGTCGACTAACAGGGACTATAAGTCGACTATATATCTATGACTTCCATGGCTGACAGCGGCGGAGTTTATAATTTTTTTATAGATGTAATTAAATGGCATCTAAGAGTTGAAGTTGATGAAGCATCTGAAGGAGGTGATTGCGATGATGGAGCTTGCGCAGCCGGCGGTGACGCCGATGAGAGCGAGGGCAGTGACGGTGAGAGGGGGCGAGCCGAGGGCGATGATAAATGATTGGAAGTATTTTTTTTTTTACTTGATTGAAAATTTGGAAGTGTTTTGAGAAGACTAGAAGTCCAAGGATCTGAAACAAGATCTCCCCAAATTCCCTTGATAATCAAGAATCAGACTTAGACCTCAAAAAGCATAAAAAGAACAAATTGAGAGAATGGAAATTTTTACCTTAATTGGAGATTTGGGGGAAGAACTTCGAGTCTTCGACCAGTGCAAAAGCCACGAGCGAGATCAGAAACCCTAGCCCTGGAGCCTGGATTTCAATTTTCAAGCGAGAACGAGCGGCGAGACTGGAGCCTGGATTTCAATTTTCAAGCGAGAACGAGCGGCGAGAGCAAAAAATAGGAGAGGCTGTTAGGCTTCAGCTCTCAGCCTCTTCCAAGTTATTTATTGGCTGCCAGCTATTATTTATTGCCAGGATTTCAAAGCCTAGCTGCCAATGGCTGGGTTAAATAATAGTAGGGGCCTCCTACTAGGGGGTTTTTTTCTTGCGGGCCTGGGGGGGCACGTGCCACCCTGTGTCACCCCCTGGCTCCGCCAGTGCTCTTCACTCCACATACATCAAAACTACTCACATCCATTCTCTGAGCTTCAAATCCTTACCTTGGTTATACGATTGTGTTGTGAGCTATTTGGTGATCTAGGAGAGATTACTCCACTTCTTGTATTCAAGTATTGTAGATGTTGCGGCCTCAAACGAGCTTGCAGGTTCGTGACTGTAGGTGTTGCGGCACCGAATGAGAAGACTTGCGAGTCCATCGTTCTTGTGAGAACATGTAGAGTTGGTGATCTCGTGGGATCAAACCATAATAGAAATTCTTCATTACAGTGAAGGGGGGACGTGGAGCAGTGGCTCGAATCTCGAAACATATTCTTGTGATTACGATTGCCTTCTCTCTCTTTTTCTCTACTCAGCTCACTTTTTAATATCTTGCATGCTTCTATAATGCTTTATCTTCTTAAGCTAGATATCTCTTGTGCCATATTGTATTGATTGCTTGGAATTGTATCGTTGATCTTATTTTGCTAGATGGCTTTAGTTATTTTTATTCTCGCATAATTTGTCATAGTTTTTTAGCCATCATCTATTCAACCCCCTCTCTAGATGTTTTCAATTGATGCCACATTACCGACCGAACTTGTTGCCCGTTTTAGAGGCCGAAAGGGTCCAACTCAAAATGTACTTTTTGCAGCGTTGCCTAACAAACTCTTCACTTATGTGTTAGCTGACTGAGAGGGTATAGCCAATTATTTCACTGTCCTCAAAGCAACATTGTCCTTGTCGGATCCAAGAGGCCTCAGGCTATATGATGGTCTGTCAAACCCTGACACATAACTAGTTATCCACTGTAATTTTGAGTAACATTCAAATAGACAATGAATTGCTACCTTGTAGGCAAATATTATTTATGTGACACTACTTACACAACAATGGCCGGGTTCATATCTCCTTATCGGTCGATGAGATATCACCTGAAGGAGCAAGGAGGGCCTACACCGAAAAATTGTAGAGAGTTGTTCAACCTACGACATTCCTCCCTTCGGACTAAGATAGTGTCCACTTTTGGCATCTTAAAGAACAGGTTTAAAATTCTCTCCGTGAAGCCTCATCCCCCATTTCTTACCCAAGTAGATATTGTTCTTGCATGCACTATTTTGCACAATTTTTATTGCTGTCACAGATCGCATACATGACCGATTTCTAAATGAAGAGGTTTTCATAATGGAAGAGGAGGGTGATATAATGAATGGGGAGGATGAATCTTTTTGTTATTCTACGCCCACCATGACACGAGCACAGGAAATAGCAGAAAGAAATGAGTGAAAGTTGAAGAGAGATCAAATTGCATGGGATATGTGGTGAATTACTGCAATCAGTACAACCAAGAGGACACCATGGAGATTAATATGGATGATGAGTAGATAAATAGCAACTGTAGTTGTATTTTTCCTCTTGTAGTCCTGTTTTGTGAAATGCTTTATGTTAACTTTTTCCTTCTCTACTTCTACTCTTATAAGTTATGTATCTATAGTTGTTCACTGCTATTATTGCGTGGATTTAAATGTGCTCTTCATTTGCATGTTATGTTAGACTTCATTTATTTCTTTCCTACATTCTTGTTAATTCATTAGGGATGGATAACCAAGAGCAAAATCCAGAAAGCCAGCAACCCAATAGGGAAGGTTTTATACCATCTCCTTATGCAGGAGGCTTAGCCCAGCCTCTCACTCAATCAGGTCAAGCTTTCGGGTTTGGGCAGATTAATCATGATGATGGGGATGCACATGAGCTCTATGGGAAGCTCCTCTCCCTATTACGAACCCATTTCATGACGGAATGGTTGCAGGTAGCCCACCATCAGGGTATGTCTGTCCAAGGGTAGGAAGTCCATCTACTCCTGAGTATTTCCACAGCTACTAGCAAGCTGGGTTCTTCCTCAAAAGAGGAGTGCTCTATCCCCCGTTTACCTTGCATCGACTCTACTCCCACATTGAGATACAGTTCGGAGGACACAGGCTCCTCGAAGAAATCAAGGGGGAGAGAGGACTCTAAAGTGAACTTCCCACAGAAAAAAGCAAGCCAGTGGGAAGAATATTATAGGGACATCGAGAATCAAATTCTGGGAACCTCAACATGATGATTTTCTAATTCCTTGTATGGCCCAACTAGCGAGGGAAGGGTTAAAGGTTGATAAAACCTTTATGCAATGTGCTTTCTCTATGGCTGCAAAAGCTATCAATCACAAATTTAGAACAGATTTCAGGCATCAGAACATGTCGAACTACTACAAGAGTTTGAAAACTCGATTTCAGGACATGTGTGGCTGCTTCGCAATGAGTGGTGCCGGGTGGGATGAGAAAACCAAGACCATAATCTGGAATCTGCTTCATATGATAGATGGCCGAAAGTATAACTTTCATTGATTTTTTTTTCTTCAAAATATTCACTATTCCATTAATTTTGAAATAAGCTGGGTTCTATGCTTTGTTATTATGTTACTATAGAAAAACAGCAAGTTGGCCCAGTATGTTTAAGGCTGATTGTTGGTGATGACTTTGCCACGGGGATATTGGGAAGACTGTCTTTGAGCAGTTTTGTTGTATTCCATTCGCTGCTAGTCGAGTACTAAATGATCCAATGGTGGGATCGCGTCAAGAAGCTGCTTTTACAAAAGAGTTTGGTCTGCAAAATACAGGTGAAAGCGGTGGGAGTAGCGACACATGCGTCTCCCTAAAGCACTTGGTGGAGGTGGGAGCAAGTTGAGTAAACCTCGGAAGAAGAAACGAGTCATTGATGAAGATGTCATGAACAAAATGATGGATAAGGCTGGGGACTTGTCCAACGCCTCAAGGGAGACTCATTTTCACTGGACTGATAAGTTGTGCCAGTGTGTCTATGGATATCTAGATTATGACGACACAGTCACAGACACAGCTTTCTCTAGACTACTTGAATCTGAAATGAAAGCCCGCTTCTTCATTTCAAAGCCTGATGCTGCTCATAAAAAGTATTTGGACCGACTTGCAAGAGAGTTGAGATCTGATGGCACCAGTTCACTCTCTAGGGTCCAAACAGTAAGCTAATCAGATGAGGATGGGGGTAGTGGGAATGAGAAGATCGGTAATGTGAAATTCTGAGCTTTACTTCTGGTTTACAAGGCCGTGATGTTTAAAACTGAGCCTTTCATACGTTTAATTATTTGCTTTTTCTCCTTCTTTATGATGTATACGGCGGCCTAATTTTGGTATCTTTATATTGACGATTTCCTCTATACTCGAAAAAGGCTGTGATGATACAAATATTTGCTCCCAAGCAACCAAGCACTAGCGTGCTTAAGGATGGCTTATAGTGAGTATATTATTGTAATCAGAGCCACCGTTGGTTTTATGCAAGGCCGTGATGATTGGAGTAAAGAAATTTAGCAAATTAGCACTTGTCTACTGCTTTAGGAAGGCTAACAAAGGATAAATACGAAATATCTGAGTGATCGAGTTTAGAACTGAAACATAGAAAATGTAAGAAATCAAAGAACATGCTTGCGTGTGCTTTGGCTTCTCTCAACACTCCATGATAGCAATAATAGCTATGCGGGTTGTATCCACAGTGAGGGAGGCGATAGAAGCATGTCAGTAATTCACGAAATCGGTAACAAGTTCTTCTTTGTTTCAAAAGAAAGAAAAGAAAAAAGAAAAGAAAAAGAGAAGAAGTAGAAGAAGATGAAACATAGTGATGTGATGTAAGAAAAGGATTTTGACAAGAAATCAGTTAAAAGAAAAACCCATGGCCAACTTCCTACAATTGATCCCACTAACCAAACTAAGCTCTTTGAGTAATTAGTGCCTCAAAAGATCAGTGGCAAGTCCTAGGCTAGATTCAAGAAGCTTTCAAAATATGACCATAAGAAGTGATTAGCATCCAAACTTTGCAAACAAGAAGCAATCTAATATTAGATAATCAAAATTACAAAGAGCAAGCATGAATAAAAGAGAATTGTAAATTAACTTGTTAGCAAGTTAGGAGTTAGAAACCCATCATCATGAGCCATCAATGGCTCTTGCAAGCGCAAGGCTTATTTGATGCTATTAGATTCATGTAAGTCACAAATCAACCAAGAGTTCGTATGTTAATGGGTTAATAGTTAGTTAGCCATTGTGAAAGTTCACATAGAGAGGGATGAATAGGTGAAGTGCTAATTAAAGGCACAATTTAAACTTTTACACTAATACAAATGATTTTCAAAGAGTGAAGCCGAATTTCTGATGAAGGGTTATAGAACTTCTCCTCAAGATTTCTTTAGATTAAGAGTTGAGGTGCTTCAATTGCTCTCTTAGATTGAAACAAGTGTAAGCACAGTATCAAGCATATATGTATAAGCAATAAGAGCAATGTAAGATATAATAAGAGTAGAGTGAGAGAGATATTTAAACGCAACCACAAGTATATGTTTCGAGGTTCGAGCACCAAGCTCTACGTTCCTGACTTCACCTGAAAAGATTTCCACTATCTCCACTTGGGAACTCTACAAAGAAAAAAAACTCCAATCATCTATAGAAGAGGAGGCACAAAGCCAATTACACAAAGCAATAATTATACACAACAGGAGGGCACAAAGCCAAAAAGAAAAGTTACAATATTTAGTGATGAAGACATCTCACAATACAAGACCTTAAAGGATAGATTTTTGCAATGAAAGCTCAAACTTGTGAGGAAACAAAGATTTTGAAAATAAAACATTTTAGAAAACAATTGGGAAAACTTCTATGAAGATATATAAACTTGAAAGCGCAAAGCCAAAAAGAAAAGTTACAACATTTAGTGATCACAATGAAGAAATCTCACAATATAAGATTCTAAAGGATAGATTTTGCAATGAAAGCTCAATCTTGTAAGAAACAAAAATTTTGGAAATAAAATACTTTAAAAAACAATTGGAAAAACTTCTATGTAGATATATAAACTTGAAGAATAAAACTTGTAATTTCTAAAAACTTGTTTTCTTTGATTTTCTAAAACTTTGAAACACTTGAAACAAACATAGGAAAGAGATGGTATTGGAGCTCAAAAACTTATTGAAAAACTTTTTGAAAAACTTTGTGGAATGTGGAAAATTTTCACTTGAAAATCTTAGAGAAAAACCCAATGAAACAACTATGTATAGCCCTAAAATAACATTAGCCGTTAGGCTCAAATCCAGGCCAGATAGGCCCTGTGATTGACTGGGCGATCGACCGCCAATGGTCATAAATGTGACCATTGGGGTTTTTTAGTCAACCAGGCAGTCGACCAAGCCAACTCCAGAAAGCCATGCTCTCTGGCGGTCGATCGAGAGGTCGACTGAGAAAATCCGAGAGCTCTGAAGACATAGTCGATCGACCGATCTCTGCTGCAGTCTACTGATCGGTCGATCGAACTCTAACTCTCTTGGGCTAGTGCACATCTGTGCACATAGGTCGATCATGCGATCGACCAGCAGAGCAAATTTGCTCTGCGGTGTCGATTGGCAGTAGCCCAAAAACAATATTTTGAACCATTTAGACAACTTTTTAAATCCAATTTAAATGCTAATAAATCTCAATAAATTTCGCAAAAATAAATTCATGTAAAAACACTAGAGAACAAACAAGTATGATCAAGAATCAACACATATTATAAACATGTGAACTTATTTTTAAAATATAGATATTCAATCTTGAAAAAAAAAAACGTATTTTTTAAAAGCTAAACTATGAAATAGAAATTTAGTTTTTCCAAAACTTGCATAAATACGAAAACAAGCTATTAAAACTCATTTGAAGTCCAATGTGTGTGGATAGAATCCAATACACATATAAAATGTTATAAATTTATTTTTGATAATATATTTCATAAAAAAACTTTTGGTAAAGACGAAACTTTAAACTCATGAAATCAACTCATCAAATAAGTTTTTAAGCACATTAAAAGCACCGATGTGTATGAATGAAATTTAATACACATATGAACTAATATAAATTTGTTTTTGATGAAATCTATTCATAAAACCAAAAATTGGTTAAACTGAAAACTAAACTTTTGTGCGTGTATGTGTATAAGTTTGAGCAATCAAAACTAATCTATTTTATACACATGATCTAAACTCACAAACTTTAAACTCAAGACTTCTTGAAGATTTTCTCCATGTAGACTTGATCCAAACTTGATCCATGTTGAGCTAGAATCCTCTTTGAGTAATTGATATGATCTTTTATGCTTGAGATCTTGAATCACCATGTGTTAGCTTGAAGAAGATAAACTCCAACTAAGATCTTGATTAATATCTGAAACTTAAATAACACAAAATTATTTTAGTACTATAACTACCTGAGTTAGTCATCATCAAAAATAGAATGAAAGGTCTTTGGACTAACAATCTCATCTTTTTTATGATAACAAAACTCATGGAGTTATATATGCATGGACTAAAGATAAGCTTTGTAAAAGCTCTCCCTTAACTCATGCATAGCATAAAACATATAGATACAATATAATCTCATAGATACCAAACAAATCATGGAATATAAACAACATATATGCAAAAATATTCAATCATATGCATATATAAATTCTAAATTTTTCTCTCCCTTTTTGTCAATTCATCAATAAAGGGGTAACAAAACTAAGTAAAGTATATGCGATATAAATCTATGACGAGGAGAGACGTCAAGTTAACTCCCCTTGCATACATGTGTTACATGGAGAAGGGATGACTAAACCCTAACCCACATAAGCATAATATATAATATATAGATGGAGATATTAAGTTCCTCCTATACATGTGTACGATATAAAAAAGAGATGTCAATCTCTTCTTTATATAATACACTCATAAAAAATTTACATATAGAGGAGACGTTAAGTTACTTTCCTTTCATATAAGAAATACAAAATTACTTAAAATTTTGATAAACCAATTTAAAATAAACATAGATACATCAATTTGAATACACGAATACCAATGAGAATCAATTGAAAATCAAGCTAAGGATGTTAATTGAAAATTTAGCACTATACCAAAAAAAAAATATCAATCACAATTTAGAGTATACATATATAGATAAAGAAGAATGAGTATACAAACGTCAACTATCATGTGAATCACGTGTATAATTTATTGAAATCACCAACCTATATGAACATGTCAAAAAAATATTCAATTAAGTGTATACAAGACATGTTCACCCAACCAACCTCCCATTAAGGGTAGATATTTTAAAAAATAATGATTTGAAAATAGTTGAGTATAGATTTAAAATACTGCTAAGTGAAGAATAAAAGAACTAATTTTAAATAGTTTTGAAAACTACTTCAAGATTTTTCAAATATGAAACAAATCATGTATATCTCATGAAACATGCTTATTACGCAAAAATTATCACTCAAAATCTATATAGCATGATATGCTCATATATATAACTCCATGAGAAAACAAAATGGGGGAGTATGCAATATTTATCTGAATAACACATTCATGAAGATAAAATAATAAGACTCTAAAGAAATCATCAAAACTCTTATGAATTTTTTTTAAACTTTGAGACATGCAAAACTTGATTTGTAAAAATATGAAAAAAAACAATCAAGAAATTGTTTTTCACCAAAAGACATCAAGATTAGTGAAGACAATAACCTCAAATCATCAAAAACATATTCACTAATAAGATATTCAATAAGCATATGAAGATGAAAGATAAACTTCAAGATATATGTAAACTTTATCAAAACTTAAGCATATATATATATATATATATATATATATATATATATATATATATCCAAATATAACTTAGGTATAAAATAGAGTAAATGATATACAAATCAAGTGTTTCAAAGATATAATATGTATATCACATAGTTTTAACAAGATTTACAAATACATAAAGCAAAATCAATAAAAATAATCTCATAAAAAATCAAGTGTGTATTTCTAGAAGTTAATTCAAAAACTATATCAAAACAAATTCATTTTAAGAATTACGTGTATAAATACAAGAATCATCAAAACTAGGACATACAAGTACAATCAAATAAAAATTGAGTACACAAATAAAATAGGACATGTATAGCATGAAGATCAAGTGTATCTCAAAGATTATATATTTATATCATATAGTTTCACAAAACTAGCATATAAAATAAACATAACAAGATTTGCAAAAGAATATCAAAACATGCTTGAGAAATAAATTTAATCATAAGTATAAATATAAGAGTCATCAAAGATAGAATATACACATATTACTAAACAATAGTTAAGTACACAAAATATATGAATTGATTTTGGTACAAAAGCAAGAGTTTATTTCAAAATCTATATTAGTACATCACAAGCTTTACAAAAATTACATTTAAAACATGAAATATGTAAATCAAGATATGCTTCAAAATCATCAATTTAAGCATATAAAAACATGATATGGAGGATAGAGATAGATACTAATACTCAAAGAGCTAATCTTCACTTCTCCAAAACAAGGTGATCCTCCCACCTACACTCCCTGATAGTGATGCATCCATAGATATTAAAAATACACCTAAAGCGGGGGTGAATAGGTGCAGAACTAATCAAATAGGAAAATGCAACAAGTAAAATGAATAATGCAAAGGGTCAACTCAAATCAAGAAGTGAAGCCGGATTCCAATTAAGGGCTCTAGAACTTCTCCTTTATATTCTTCTATAAAAGAGTTGAGGTACACAATTGCCTTCTTGATTGATAGAGAAAAACTGACAAGTATGAATGATGCAAGATATGAATATCAAGTGCAATGAAATTAAAAACACAAATGCAAGTAATAGAGATAAGTAAAAACACAAGTGCAAGAAATGAAGATAGAATAAAAGCGAGAGAGAAAGCAATCACAAACACAAGTGATTTCTTTCGAGGTTCAAGCACTAAGCTCTACGTCCCAGCCTTCATTACTAAAGGATTTCACTATCCACAAAGAATCTTTCACAAAAGGAACTATAAGGTCTACACAAGACCGAAGTACACAACTCCAACCTTCAATTCTCCACACAAGAGGAAATATAAAACCAATGAAGTTTACAAGCTCTTGACAACCACAAAGTTCACAAACTCTCTCTTTATAACTTTCTAGAATTTTGAGTAGAGAAATGAAGCTCAAGAATTTGTATGAGAGAAAATGTCAGATGAAAATAGAACTTGTGAGCTTAAAATTTGTTGAGAGTGATTTGGAATTGAGAACTCTTGAAACATGAAACTTGAAAATAAAAACTTGATTTTCCTTAAAAACTTTGATTTCAAAAACTTGTTTAAAAACTTGTTAACTTAAGTGAGAGACTTCTCCTAGAATGACCCCTATATATAGGCAGTAGGCAAATATCATTAGAGAGATAAACCAGTTAATAAAACACTGATAAAGTTTTAATAAAGTGAAATATACCCGTTTGGGGATAAACTAACAATTTGAAAAGAGAAAATCTTATTTTAATTTAAAATAGGCTTAAACGGTCACTTGGGTTATCGACAGTCCCATAGGACTGTCGACAGTCCAATGTGAAACGGCTAAGTTTTAGCCATTGTAGAGCTTGACTGTCAACAGTCCAATGAGCCTATCGACAGCTCAGCTGATATACAGTTTGTCAACAGCCGACAATCCCCTTGGACTGTCAAAAGCAAACCAAAAATCATAAAAATCTGAGTTACTAAAAATACATGTCGACAGTTCTTTGAAAAGAACTTGTAGACAGGCCTGTCGATAGTTCAAGAGAGTTGTCGACAGTTTAACTAAAAAACATAGAATCTTTTTGAAATAATTTTGTACAGATAACTTGTGCAAGTGTATGTGAATCTTGAGAATCAATTCAACGCTAAAACTTAAGCACTCTACGATCTTCATCAAGAGGGCTTTTTCAAAATTCACGCTTTTGATCGTTCGAGCTTGAATCCCTTCTTTGAGTCACCTTTATTTCTTCAAAATCTTCTTTTTGAGAAAGAATGGAACAACTTTCAATCTCTTGAACCCTGTATGCTTATAAACACTAGAATATGATTAGTATCAAATAACTTCATGTGGTTTGTGTTGGCCCAAAGGCCTTTCACCCTAGTTTTGATGATGATCAACTCATGTAGTTATGATTACTAATGATCTTGTGTTTAATTAGTGACAGATTCATTATCAGGATCTTAGTAGGTGTGGAGCTTCAACAAAGGATTTAAAGACAAGTTGGAAGCTAGCACCGGTTGATTCACGAGCCTATGCATCAAGAACATCTAGAGATGAGCTCGGTGGATTGCATTTGGACCAAGTCAAGAAGATGAGAAGCCTTCAAGTGAAGACTTCAAGAAGATGAAGACTTGGGTCTAGGTATAAGTCTTTGTTTTGTTTTAGTTAAAAATGTAAAGGATAGATAGTTGGTGGATTGCTCAAGTCTATATCACACACACACACTCTTGATAGAACTCTTGATAGAATTGCTTTCATAAAAATTTTTTATGTTTAGAAAAGAATTTTTATTTTTAGTAAAAGATTTTTTTTGTGACAATATATATATAGTTGGTTTTTGGTATTTCTATCATGCATACCCTTTAACCAAAACCATGTTTAGAGCTTAATGTCAAAAACATAGATATATCATTATGATTGTGTAGTGGATCATATCCATACACACTATGCTTTAGAATGAACTCAAATATCTTGTTTTTGTATTTGATGAAGATTTGGAAAAACTAGTTTTGGAAAAACATGTTCTGGAAAAACAGTTTTTATTTTTGAGCCAATATTTTCAAGTTACAAAATAGTTCAAATCTATTATAACATGCCTTGATTTTGTGCAAGCATGTTTGTGTATCATTGTATTACATTGAAACTATTTTTGTAGATTTATTGAGGATTTATGGGATTTATATTAAGTTAATAGACTACCTTAAAAATCCCAGTTTTTCAGACCAGAAATTGGCTGACAGACCAAATCGGTCGACCGGGCGGTCGACCGCAGCTAGGTCGGGTCGACCGTCCGGTCGACTGACGTGCACAGCCTTGTGCACGTTGTCAGCACAGTGGTCCGGTCGACCGGACGGTCGACCGCTGCAGAGAGCTCTGCTCTCTGGATTTCTGGGTCGACCGGGCGGTCGACCGGTGGCTCCAACGGGTCAAAATATGACCGTTAGACGGTCGACCGGCCGGTCGACCGTCAGCACTGACAGATCCCAACGGCTATATTTTTCTGGCCTATAAATTGGGGGTCTTGTCACTTGTTTTGGGGTTAAGATTTTGGAGATTTCTAAGCCAGTTTTTCCCATCCTTTTAACAGAGTTTTCTCCACATATTTGAGTGCAAATACTTCCCATCTAAAAGGGAGTTTTTATTAAGAGAGTGTAAAAAGTGATTCTTTGAGTTTTTCACCATAGTTCTAATCCTTGCTTTCTCACAATCACTTGAGCTATCCATTGTCTATTTATCCATAGGATTGTGTTGTGAGAGTTTTTGTAAGGTGATCAAAGTGTTGTGATCACCAAAAGATCTTTCTTTGTTCTTTGAGGAATCGGGCAAGTGTGCTCGTTGTGGTGTGGAGTTCGGTTGTGAACTCTTTGGTTTGAGGTGCGGCCTCGGCGAGCTTGTGGAGCTTGCGTGTGTACGGGACTTGGGAGTCCGAGGGATTGTAGGTGTTGCGGCACCGGGGAGAGATCCATTGGGATCTTGCATAGTGAAAATCCTTCGTGTGTCGAAGGCGGAGATGTAGAGCAAGTGTGCTCGAACCTCGAAACAAACCCTTTGTGTTTGCGATTGCTTACTCTATCTCTCTCTCTCTTTGTCTCTTTTATATCTTGCATTCAATAATTGTCTTTATCATTTACATGCTTGATATACTCCCTTGTGCTCATAATTGCTATACTTGCTTGGGATTGTTGTTAACACTAGTATTCAACCAAGAGAGCCAACGCGGCACCTCAACCCATTCAAGGGAATCTAGAGGAGCTTGTCCAGAGCCCTGCAAAGGGAATTCGGCAACACTCTTGTGTTATACATAAGTGTTTAATTAAAAGAAGTTTTATTTGGTCATCTTAGTTTTAATTCCGCATCATTTGCTCATAAGTGACCATTAGATTAGCCATCACCTATTCACCCCCCCCTCTAGGTGAACTTACAGTTTGTAACATCAAAATAAAACTGGGGAGTGTATTCTTGGGCTAACAATTTCTCCTTTTTAGATGATGACAAAACACATGCGTTATTAAGCAAACAAAATGAAGAGCTTGAAAAGCTCTACTAAAATAATACTTATATATCAAGTTCAATCATACATGACTAAAATATAAAGCAATAACAAGCAAGTCATATGTATATAGGTATCAATTTTGCAATATAAAATATTATGTATAAATAGGGCAACCTCCTTCCATGCCTCCAACCACCAATAAAAGTATGCAATAAAGAGTAAGATACCAATAAATAACCATTAGAAACATTGCATACAAACACGAGATACAAATATAAGAATGAATAAGAGGTAGCTGCATAATTCAATCTTAAATAACTCATAAATCTTCTCCATCTTTTTGTCATATATCAAAAGGGATTCCAATTATTAAAAGCTAAATATCAATTGAAAATATTAAATTTTAAATCTTACAAGATACCAATTTAAAAGAACATGTATACTAAATGAATGTCAATTGAAAAATAAACATTAACACCAACTTTGAGAAAAACAAATGAAAATTTCATGAATCCATAATGCAAACATTCAACTCACCACAAATGTAAGAAAATTATTATAATCAAGTGGTTTAGTAAAAATATCTACTAATTGAAAATCGATAAAAACATAATCAATTTCAAATCCTTTCTCATGATGATTTCTAAGAAAGTGATATCAAATCTCTGTATGCTTGGTCCTACTATGTTAATTTGCATTCTTGATCATATGAATGGTACTAGTATTATCACAAAATATTTTGATGTGATTTAATGCAAATCATAATCAAGAAGAGTATGTTTCATCCAAAGGACTTGTGCCCCGAAAGCCCCGGCCACAACATACTCCACCTCGGCGGTTGAGAGGGTTACAAAATTTTGTTTCTTGAAAGATCATGAAACGAGGTAATTTTGAAGAAATTGACAAGTTTCACTAGTGCTTTTCCTATCTATTTTACAACAGGCATAGCCGGCATCCGAATACCTCATCATTGAGAATTGTTCGATTTTCGGATACTACATGCCATTCAATAGTGCCCTTAAAATATCTAATAATGCGTTTTACCGCAATTAAGTAAGACTCTTTAGGACAAGATTGAAATCTAGCAACATACAAACACTAAATACGGCCTACTAGCATCAAGTAAAACAAGTTACTAATCATGCTACGATAGAGTTTAATGTCAATATTTTTACCTTATTCATCATTGTCAAGCTTGATAGTGGTAGCCATGGGAGTTTTGCTTATCTTCGTATCTTCTAACCCAAATTTCTTGATAAGCTCTTTTGTATACTTGGCTTGATTGACGAAGATCCCATCACTCTTTTACTTGATTTGGAGTCCAAGAAAATAGTTGAGCTCCCCCATCATACTCATTTCGAACTCTTTCTTCATACAAGATTTAAAATCTTTACAAAGTTTTTCATTAGTAGATCCAAAAATGATATCATTAATATATATTTGCACTATCAAGATATCATTATCTACATATTTTATAAGCAAGGTGATTTCAATGCAAGGTGATTTCAACTTTGCCTTTAACAAAACTATTGGAAACAAGAAAACTATTTAATCTTTCATACCAAGCTCTTGGAGCTTGTTTTAAACCATATAAAGTCTTTTCAAGTTTAAAAAAAAAAATCCGGATGTGTAGGATCAACAAACCGGGGGGTGTTCAATATACATCTCCTCTTCGCTAAAAGCATTTAAAAGTGCACTTTTAACATCCATTTGAAAAAGCTTAAAATCCCTGAAAGAAGCAAAGGCAAGGGTCATCCGTATGGTTTCTTGCCATACTACGGGTGCAAATGTTTTCTCAAAATCGATGCCTTCAATTTGGGTGTAACCTTGGGTTATTAACCTAGCTTTATTCCTAATGACATTTTTTGACTCATCCATCTTATTTTTAAAGATCCATCTGGTACCAATGGTTGGTCTATCATAAGGCCTAGAAACAAGATGCCAAACTTGACTGCGCTTAAATTGATTGAGCTCTTCTTGCATTGCAAGAAACTAATATGAGTCACCCTGGACTTTGAGGATGTTCTTGGGCTCAATATGAGATATGAATGCAACATGGCCACAAATATCATGAAGTTTGAAGCGAGTAGTTACCCCTTAGATACATCACTTAAGATGAGGTCTTTTGGATGACTTGTAGTATTCTCCAATCCTTCGGTAGTGGTTGAGTTGATTCTACTTCCACTTCTTGAACTTCACTATGTTCATTATCTTTTGGCTTGTTATCTTCTTGCAACGGTGAGTCCTTCAAAGAAATCTTCTTCATGTCTTCACTTAGAAAATTAATCTCTGCAACATTCTTCACAAAAGTAGTAGATTTCTCAAACTTAACATACATAGACTCTTCAATAGTCAAAGCTGGCCTATTGAAGACTCTATAAGCCTTACTAGTATCTGAATACGTAATAAATATAGCTTCATAAGACTTGGCATCAAATTTACCTAGATTTTCCTTGGTGTTCAAAACAAAATATATAAAACCAAAAACTCTAAAATATGACACATTTGGTTTTTTTTCAAATAGTAAATCTCAAAGGAGTTTTAGAATTATTTTTGCAAAAGTAAACTCTATTTGATCTGTAACTTAGGTGTTTACGGCCTCGCCCATAGATATTGAGGGAGTCTGTATTCACTTATGATAGTCCTAGCCATCTCCTGGAAAGTTTGATTCTTCCTTTCGACGACTCCATTTTGTTGTGAAAATCTAGGACAAGAAAATGAAAGTACACCTAAAGGAGGGGTGAATAGGTGTTTGGCTAATCTAGTGACAAATAATACGAAATTTAAAACTAATTGCAATGCACTTAGTGTAATCAAAGAGTGTAGCCGAATTTCCGGTGAAGGGCTCTGGACTATCTCCTCTAAATTTCTCTAAATAAGAGTTGAGGTGCTATTTGAAGCTCTCTTGGTTGAACACAAGTATGGGCACACACAAGCAATACCAAGCATATAAGTATGATATGAACAATATGAAACAATACAAGGCATAATAAGAGAGAGAGAGAGTTAGAGGTAGTGGATCAAACGCAAACAACAAGATATGTTTCGAGGTTCGAGCCACTGCTCTACGTCCCCGCCTTCACACAGAAGGATTTTCACTATAGCGTCCACACAGGACTTCCCACACAGGGAACCTCCACTGAGGATTTGGGTAATACAAACCGGGAGTACACAACTCCTCTCTCTAACAATACAACCTCTACACAAGAGGTAAGGCACAACACAAATCACCTCTACACTTAGAGGGATTGGCACTTAGCCAAACAAGATCGACCTCGCACAAGAGGGATAAGGCACTAAGCCACAACTCCACAACAATCACCTTTACACTTAGAGGGATACCAACACAACCAAACTCAACCTCCAAAATCACCTCTCACTAGAGGGATATCACAAAGTAAGGAGGGTTTACAACTCTTGGTGGTATCAATAACCACAAACCAATTTTCTGTCAAAATAGATTCTAATAGATAGGATAGATAGATACCTCAAGTGTGAGAAAATAAAGTGTTTGGAACAAAGAAAAACACTTGAGAAAATCTCTAAATAGATATAGAAATCAAGACCAAAAATCAATTCCCAAAAGACTATCTTTTCTTTGAATTTTCCAACACTTTAAACAAATAAAGATTGATCTTTTAAAACCAAAAACTCTTTTAAAACTTGTAGCTAAAACACTTCTAAAGATGAGAAAATTTACTCTTCAAATTGTTAGCTAAAACAGCTCAAAGAGGTGAGTATTTGTAGCCCACCAAAAATTCTGCCCGTTGGCAGTAGGAAAGGGCAGAAATGCCCTTCCGGTCGACCGGCCAACGGTCAATTTTCTGACCGTTTTGCCTGCGGTCGACCGCCCGGTCGATCGTGCCTAGCCAACGGTCGACCGCCCGATCGACCGGCCCCCACCCGAGAGTGGGGTGCTCTCAGTCGGTCGACCGCGCGGTCGACCGGCCAAGTGGGCTGGCCATGTGCACGTCCTCGTGCACATCGATCGACCGTGCCGGTCGACCGACCACTGGTCCGGTTGACCGGCCGGTCGACCGCCAGTCTGTCTAGGCTGGGATTTATAGGATAGAAAAACTTGTCTTTTTAATTTCAAATAAATCCCATGAAATTACATAAATTTCACAAAAATAAGTTCTTTTATTATCTTTGAAATAAAAATATGGGTGACTAAAATTCAACACATATTATAAACAATTTGAACTATTTTTTTGATATTGAAATTTGGCTTAAATACAAAATCGGTATTTTCCAAAAACTAAACTTTAAAATGGAAATCTGATTTTTTTAAAACACATGTAAATACAAAAACATGATATTGAAACAACTTTGAAGCATATTCTATATGTGTAGAATCCAATATATATAAAAAGATTTATATCTATGTTTTCGACTAGAAATCCAAAATCTGTTAAACCGAAAAACCAAAACCAAATAAACTTTAAAACATGTGTGTGTATTGTGAACTTGAGCATATCAACACTATCTAATCTTTACAATAAGATCAAAACAATCTAAACTAAACATAATACCGAAGCCTTCTTGTCTCCAAGCCGACTCGATGCAAACGCGATCCAACGAGCTTGACTCCAACAGAGTACTAGATGCGATCTTGACGCTCAAACGCTTGAATCAACATGTGAAAGCTCCAATACTCCTTTGTTGAAGCTAATCACCTACTAATATCTTGATCAAATATCTGAAACTAAATATCACAAGATTATTAGTAAACTATAACTCCATGAGTTAATCATCATCAAAACTAGAGTGAAGGGCCTCTGGGCCAACAATCTCCCCCTTTTTGATGATGACAAAACTCATAGAGTTATATATGCATGGATTAAAGTTAAGCTTCATAGAAGCTCCCCTTAACTCATGCATAGCAATAACATAAAGATATGCAATGAATGCTCAATATAAACATGCATAAGTGAAGAATGTTTCTCCCCTTTTGCATAAACAAAAACATATTGTAAGTAAACATGCATAAAAAGTCAAAATCATTCTCCGAATTTCTAAACATGCATATAAACTCAAAAACATTCTCCGAATTTCTCTCCCCTTTTTGTCAATCATCAACAAAGGGGTGAAAAATAAATCAAACAATAAAGATATATGCAATATATTTTCATGAAGAGGAGAGACGTTAAGTTAACTCCCCTTGCATACATGCATTTATATGAAAAGAGATGACTAAACCCTAACCACATAAAACATAATATGCAATGTATAAAAGGAGATGTGAAGCTCCTACTACACACGTGTACTACATACCAAAGAAAGGTCAATCACTTCAATATGACATACACTCAACATGAATCTATATATAGAGAAGATGTTAAGCTTCCCTTGCATATAAGCAATACAAATCAAAACATTATGATACCAATTAAAAAATATATCAATTTATGATAAAGGTATACATCGAAACATCATGATACCAATTTATGATACCAATGGAAAATAAACAAAAACATTTTTAATATACCAATTGAAAGTAAACAAAAATTTTAAGGTACTAAAAGGTACCATTGTGAAAATATCTTGATACCAATTTAAAAAAGTCTTGTGAATTTTGATACCAATAGAAAATGACACATTGTATGTTTTTGATATCAGTTGAAAGATATATATATTGGAAATCTTGATACCAATTGAAAGTATCAATCAATTTTAAAGTAACTTGATACCAAAAAAAATGTCTTGTAAGTTTTTGATACCAATTGAAAGTAAAAGCCAAATTGATTTAGGTAAGCATAACTCTTATCAATATAGATACCAATTTAAAATGAAACATGATACCAATATTGAAAATGTTAGCATATATCAAAACAAAGTATTTTTCATCATAAAGAACGGGAGTAAGATATCAATTGAAAATGAAATCTATTGAAAGATACCAATTTGAAAGATAAAACATGAATTTTCTCCCCCTTTATGATATACCAATAAAAATCATGCATAAGCTTGTATGAGATACCAATTGAAAAATAATTGTCATCAAGGACTAAATCAAGCTTAGCATAAACATAATTTGTGCTTTAAGATGTAAAGATATAGTAAGCACAATCAAATCACATATATATGTATGAAAAAGTAAAATCAATCGAAATTGATACTATTTGAAAATTGAAGCATACATATATAGAAAACATATGAGTATATAAAATAAATATCAATTGTGATACCAAATGAAAACACAATGAGGATCAAGTGTATAACCCATAATACCTCCCTTTCATGCACATGTTAAAAAGATTTTCAATTAGGCTCACAAGGAATGGTCGTCCATCCGTCCGCCCTTAGATGGAAGGGGTTTTCAAAAATAGGATTTAAAATTAATTTTGACAAGTTTGAAAACTCTTCTAAAATCAAGAAATACGCAACTAGTTTTATGATAATCTTGAAAACTAGTACGAAATCCTTCAAGTAAGGAATAAAACATGAATATTTTCCATGAAAAATATGTAAGTCACACGATCATCGACACTCAGGTTTATAAAGCACATATATGAGACTCATGAAAGCAAAAATCATGAGTAAACAAGAGTAATGTGAGTGTAAGAATCATGTAATCACAAAATCATGAGAATAGGCAATAAAGCTCAATATGACATTCCTTTGTAAACATGAAAAACATGAAAATTTAATTTTCAAAAAAAATAATACTAACTTTAAGGCAAATGTATGTTTTGTCTAAATCTAAAGGTATACATACAGATCCCTAAACACAAATGAGACCATAATAAAAATTTACATGAAAAGCAAATAACTCAAGGGTATACATGTATATCTAAAGTTTTAAACAAAATTAACATATACATGAAACTAAATACATTTACATGAAAAACATGTACAAAATGGGGAATACAAGTTGAAATGCACTAATCATCAAAACTAGGCTATACTAGTACATCTAATGGGTACAAATGAGTATTTAAGCACAAACATATAAGAATCAATTGTGGCTCATTAGTTGTACAAGTATATACACAAGTTTTAATGAAGATTACATTTAAACATGTAATTAAAACATGAAGCATAAAACAAAATACAAACCAATATGATCATTATATGAATGCACATGTCTTAGAACAAGGGTATACACAATAGTTAAACTAAAGTGAGAACACAAAAGTAATAGTCCATATAAATATGGGTGTATCTCAAATACTAATCATGTATATTTCAAGTCTAATTAACATGGCATTTAACATAATAATCATTAAAACATGTCATGCTAAAAAATCAATAATCTAAAAGCATGTAAACATAAATGGGAGTAAGAGATAGTTACCAAAATCAAGAGGACACATCTCTATACCTCCAAATCATGGTGGTCCTCCCACCAAACTCCCCTTGAAAGTGATGCATCCAAAATTGTTACCGTTTTAGCTCGGAACGCATTCACCTCAAGGCACCAACGCCTCTCATGTCATGTGAGAACCCACTGTTGGCCCAGTGGCCTTCCACTCTAGTTTTGATGATGATTAACTCATGTAGTTATGTTTACTAATTATCTTGTGATGTTTAGTTTCAGATCATTAACCAAGATATTAGTTAGTGATTAGCTTCAACAAGGAGTTTGGAAGCTTTCACATGGTGATTCCAGAGCCCGAGCATCAAGATCATACATAGCACTCATTGGAGTCAAGCTTAGTGGATCACGGAGTTTTAGATCGAGTCGGCTTGGAGACGACACTCTACAAGAAGACTTAGGTATCCTAGTTTAGTTTGTTTTAGATCCATTTGTAAAGATTAGAATAGTGTGATATGCTCAAGTTCACAATACACACACGTTTCATGTTTTGGATTAGCTTTTCGGTTTTGGTTTAACCGATATTGGTTTTCATGAATAGATAGATTCAAAACAAGTATACATTGTTTAAATGTATATTAGATATGTTCTATATACATACATGCTTCATTTCCTAGACAAACTTATTTTGACTTACCTATTCATGTGGTTTAGGTTTTGTATTTTCAACAAAACATATTTTTGGTATTAAAAGTCAAAAACATGAATATATATATATATTTCTTGTATATTGGATTTCTATCCATATATATCTTGATTCAAAATGCTTAAGTATCATGTTTTTGTATTTGGATGAGTTTTTGGACAAAACAAATTTTCATTTGAAAAATCCAAGTTTGGAAAAATACCGGTTCTGGTTTTCGGTAATTTTTCCATTATACAAAAATGGTTCAAAATGTTTGATATTTATGTTAAAATTTTTATCACAGGTTTGTATGTCATATATAAAGTTAAAAACTATTTTTGTGGATTTTTAGAAGATTTATGGGAATTTTTAGAATATTTTTTAACAAGTTTTTCTGTCCTAGAATCCTGCCTGACAGGCTCTGGCGGTCGACCGACCGGTTGAACGGACCCAGAGTCGGTCGACCGGGACGGTCGACCGACGTGCACAAGCTTGTGCACGTTGGCCGGGTTCAAGGCACAGTCGCCCGAGCGGTCGACCGGCCAGAGAGCTTTGCTCTCTGGTTTTGGGCGGTCGACCGGGCGGTCGACCGGCTTCTTCAAACGGTCATAAATATGACCGTTGGCGGTCGACCGGCCGATCGACCGCCAGCCACCAAGACTGACAATCAGCTCCTAACGGCTAGTTTTTGATTGGGCCTTATATAAACCCCATTTCTTTGGGATTTTGGCTAAGATTTTCAAGGAGAAAAATTCACATCTTTTCAGTGTTTTCAAGTCAAAAGTTTTTAGTGCAAAATCTCTAAATCTCTATTTGTTTTAAAGTGTTTTATTTATTTCAAAGAAAATAGGTTTTTGGGAATTAGGGTTTGATCTAAAATTCTATATCTATTTTTTATTTTTCCCAAGAATTTTCTTTGATTAAAAACACTTTGTTTTCCACACTTGAGCTATATCCTCTATCCTATTCTATAGGATCATTATTTGTGGGAAAAAGAATTGTTTGTGGTTGTGGATACCACTTTGTTGTACCCTCCCTTTCTTGTTGTATCCCTCTTTGGTAGAGGTTGATTGGAGTGGTGATTTGCTCCCTCTTTGGTAGAGGTTGAGTTTGTGGTGTGCTCCCTCTTTGGTAGAGGTTGAGGTGTTGGTTTACTCCCTCTTGGTGAGGTGGAGTTGGTGTTGGTTTGTATTCCTCTTCGGTAGAGGTGGATTGTGGTTGTATTGCCTCGGTGGAGGTTGTATTGGTTGAGAGAGGAGTTCAGTACTCCTAGTGGATTAGAAATCCTTCTTGGTGAAGGCGGGGATGTAGAGCTCGATGCTCGAACCTCGAAACACATCTTATTGTTTGCGTTTGATCCATTGACTCCTAACTCTCTTTCTCTTCACTTTGTGTTGTGCATTGCATCATTCATATTGCCATATCATTTATATGCTTGTGTTGTGCCTTGCATTGATTCATATTGCCTATATCTATATGCTTGGTTGTGTTTGCTTGTGTGCCTCACTTGTGCCTAACCGCGAGAGCTTCATATAGCGCCTCAACTCTTATTCAGAGGAATCAAGAGAAGTTAGTCCAGAGACCTTCACGGGGAATTCGGCTACACTCGTTGGTTGCACTAAGTTTAGATTGCAATTAGTTTTAAATTTCCGCATTTAGTTCATTAGATTAGCCGTACACCTATTCACCCCCTCTAGGTGTACTTACAATTGGTATCAGAGCCTACGCTCCTGATATTTCGTTTAACCACCTAGGAGTGTGATCTTGGTTAGCTAATCTATCATTTGCATTTGCACGTATATTTGTTTGCACACACTCATGGATTGCTTATCACCTCCCATGTTTAATGTTTCCAACATTGACACATGGAAATTTAGGATGTCCATGTATTTGAAAACCCTAGGATTGCATGTTTTTCTTGCCGCTACCAAGAAATGCTATCTTGGTAACCGCAATCATATAGGGGCCAATGCACAAGCCCTTGAGGCTATTAGAAGTACGCTTTCTAAAGAATATCTTTCTATTGTTTCTAACTATGATTCCGCCTTTGCAGTGTGGAACATGTTGACCACCTCCAAGCTTCAATTGCCAATCCAACCGGAGGATGAATCTAGTGGAGAATCCTAGCCACAATGCTTTATGGTCCAAGGGAATGACTCCCTTGAGGTATACTCAGAAACTCAATTAGATAGTGATGATGCTAGTTCTTCATGTGATGATCATATTGATGCCAATGCCTTGAATGAAGAACTCTCTATTGTTTGTGAAAAATTATTGGAAAAATATAATCTTTTGAAAAAGAAGAGTTTTGAACTTAATAAAGAAAACAAGGATTTATGTTCAAGACTTGATTTGGTTTTGCAAGATAAAGTGGAGATTTCTAATGAAAGGGATTCATTGAAATCTAGACTTGATCTTGTCTTAAAAGAAAATGAATTTTTGAAAAATAAAAATGATTGTGAAATAATTTTGAAGAAAAATGAAACTTGTCTTCAAAAGTTAATTTTGTTTTAAAAGAAAATGATTCTTTAAAAATGAAAATTGCTTCTATTTCTAAGGACTTGGAAGTTTGTTTAAAGAAAAATGAATCTTTGTAAAATAATATAGATTCACATGTTTGCCATGCTAGGGTAGTTTCACCTAGTTCACCCATTGCATGCTCCACTTCTTCTTTAATTAAAAATGATATATCCATGCTAAAGAAGAATATTGATTATTTGGGCTCCACTTTGAGCCATTGTGTTTTGAACCATACACGTTTGGAATCTTTGTTTCGAAAGAAACAAGTTCCATCTTTACATGCACACCCTCCACGGCATACACATGCTCCTCTCGGTCACACCCATCACATGTATGCTCATGTGTACACATGTACACATTGTGGACGTAAGGGCCACCTTGCTAAATTTTGCTATGATCGTATACATGATGTTAATTTAGCAAATAAATATGTTTGGGTTAGAAAAGGTACTAACCCCTATGGACCCAAAGAGTATGGGTACCAAAGACCACCCTTATTGTATTTGATGTAGGTGTGGGCTCTCGCATGACGTGAGAGTTATGGTGCCTTGAGGTGGATGCGTTCCGAGCTTAAAGATAACTTTTTGGATGCATCACTTTCAAGGGAAGTTTGGTGGGAGGACCACCTTGGTTTGGAGAACTAGAGAGTGCCTTCATCGGTTTTGGTATTGATCTCTAACTCCCGTTTATGTTTGCATGCTTATTATGACTTTCATTTGTAGCATGTCATGTTTTAATGCTCATTATGATTATGCCATGCGATTTAGATTAGTGATATACATGTTAATTATTTGAGACACCCATGTTTAATATGGATCTATATCTATGTGTTCTCACCTTGTTTTTTAACTAATATGTATGTCCTAGATCTAATGCACATGCATATAGATAATGATCATATGGATGTTTATGACCGTTGTTTTTGATGCTTCATGATTTGAATATATGTTTAAATGTTAGTTTTCATTAAGACTAGGATTTATACTTGTACATATAGTGGGCCACAAATAAATTTTTATATGTTTGAGCTTGAACGCTTATTTGTACCATTAGATGTGCTAGTATAGTCTAGTTTTGATGATTCATGCATTTGAGTTGTATTCCCATTTTTGACATGTTTTATGATCATGTGTTTTCACTTCATGTATATGTTCATCTTGTCTAAACTATTGATTATACATATACATCCTTTGAGTCACGTGCCTTAATGCATATACATTTGTGGACTCGTTATGTTTTGGATATGTATGTATACTTTAGTTTATACTTGACATACATATGCCTTAAAGAAATCGAGTTTTGATGATTTTCATGTTTTGAGGAATATTGAGCTTGAATGTCTATTTTCATGATTATTTGTGTCACATAACACTTGTACACTCACTTCATTTAAATGTTTCTCATGATTATGTTTTTCATGAATATGTATGGGCTTTATGGACTTCGAGTGTTTAGTGCCATGTGATTTACATGTATTTCATGAAATATAATTTTGTTTTATTCCTTACTTGAAGGATTTCGTACTAGTTTAGAAGTTTTTCCATTTAACTAGTTCGGATTCTTCGTTATGGTAGAGTTTTCAAACATACTATATTTTCAAACCTATTTTTTGAAAACCCTATCCTTCCAAGGGCAGTTGGATGGGAGATCATGCACATGTTTGCTTTATAGTGAAAATCATTTTAAACTTGAGCATGATTGGGTGGTAGGTTATATGAGTTATACACTTGATATTATTGTTGTTTCAGTTTGTATCATTAGATCTTTTCAATTGGTATCTTGTTTACCGTTGATTTCTACTCCCACACTTTATGTTGAAATTGATTTTATTTTGATATCATATGCTCTAAATGACAAATACTTACAATTGGTATCTTTTTGTATCAAGATGCTTATTTGAATACTTTAAATTGGTATCAAGATTTTATTTGTTTTCTCAAAATTGGTATCAAAGTGGTATATGTTTACTTTCATTTGGTATCTAAATGTACTACTTTGACACATTTTTAATTGGTATCAAATTTATTTTATTGAGAAAATTCAAAATGTTTTAATAAGAAATATGAAAAATGTTTTGATTTATATTGCCTATATGCAAGGGGAGCTTAACATCTCTTCTACATATAGAATCATGTTGTGTGTATCCTATATTGAGGAGCTTGACAACTCTTCTTTATGTGGTACACATGTGTAGGGGGAGCTTCACATCTCCTCTTATACATTGCATATTATGTGTTATGTGAATTAGGGCTTGTCATCCCTTCTTCATGTAATGCATATATGTAGGGAAGTTAACTTAGCGTCTTCCTCTTCATGAATGTATATCGCATATATCTATTTATTGATTTGTTTGTTTGACCCCTTAGTTAATTCTTTGTTTCGAACAAAAAGGGGGAGAAGATTTATTGATTTGTTTTTTACTTTGACCCCTTGTTGATGATTGACAAAAAGGGAGAGAAGTATTTGGTATATATATGCATGTTTTTGGAAAAAGGAGTTATGTTTATGCATATATGTTTTGTTTTGTGTTTTGCAAATAGGAGGAAAAAAAATTGATGTGTTTCATGTTTATCTCCATGCATTTGCATACATGTTCTTGAGCCTTCATTGCATATTTATTATGTTTCTTCCTATGCATGAGTTAAGGGGGAGCTTCTTTGAAGCTTAACTTTAATCCATGCATATATAACTCCATGAGTTTTGTCATCATCAAAAGGGGGAGATTGTTGGCCCAGTGGCCTTCTACTCTAGTTTTGATGATGATTAACTCATGTAGTTATGTTTACTAATTATCTTGTGATGTTTAGTTTCAGATCATTAACCAAGATATTAGTTGGTGATTAGCTTCAACAAGGAGTTTGAAAGCTTTCACATGGTGATTCCAGAGCCCGAGCATCAAGATCATACATAGCACTCATTGGAGTCAAGCTCGGTGGATCACGGAGTTTTGGATCAAGTCGGCTTGGAGACGGCGCTCTACAAGAAGACTTAGGTATCCTAGTTTAGTTTGTTTAGATCCATTTGTAAAGATTAGAATAGTGTGATATGCTCAAGTTCACAATACACACACGTTTCATGTTTTGGATTCGTTTTTCGGTTTTTGATTTAACCGATATTGGTTTTCATGAATAGATAGATTCAAAACAAGTTTACATTGTTTAAATGTATATTAGATATGTTCTATATACATACATGCTTCATTTCCTAGACAAACTTATTTTGACTTACCTATTCATGTGGTTTAGGTTTTGTATTTTCAACAAAACATATTTTTGGTATTAAAAGTCAAAAACATGAATATATATATGTTTCTTGTATATTGGATTTCTATCCATATATATCTTGCTTCAAAATGCTTAAGTATCATGTTTTTTGTATTTGGATGAGTTTTGGACAAAACAAAATTTTCAGTTGAAAAATCCAAGTTTGGAAAAATACCGTTTCTGGTTTTCGGTAATTTTTCCATTACACAAAAATGGTTCAAAATGTTTGATATTTATGTTGAAATTTTTATCACAGGTTTGTATGTCATATATAAAGTTAGAAACTAGTTTTGTGGATTTTTAGAAGATTTATGGGAATTTTTAGAATATTTTTTAACAAGTTTTTCTGTCCCAGAATCCTGCCTGACAGGCTCTGGCGGTCGACCGATCGGTCGACCGGACCCAGAGTCGGTCGACCGGGACGGTCGACCGACGTGCACAAGCTTGTGCACGTTGGCCAGGCTCAACGCACGATCGACCGAGCGGTCGACCGGCAAGAGAGCTTTGCTCTCTGGTTTTGGGCGGTCGACCGGCTTCTTCCAACGGTCATAAATATGACCGTTGGCGGTCGACCGGCCGGTCGACCGCCAGCCTTCAGGACTGACAATCAGCTTCTAACGGCTAGTTTTTGATTGGGCCTTATATAAACCCCATTTCTTTGGGATTTTGGCTAAGATTTTCAAGGAGAAAAATTCACATCTTTTCAGTGTTTTCAAGCCAAAAGTTTTTAGTGCAAAATCTCTAAATCTCTATTTGTTTTAAAGTGTTTTATTTATTTCAAAGAAAATAGGTTTTTGGGAATTAGGGTTTGATCTAAAATTCTATATCTATTTGTTATTTTTCCCAAGAATTTTCTTTGATCAAAAACACTTTGTTTTCCACACTTGAGCTATATCCTCTATCCTATTCTATAGGATCATTATTTGTGGGAAAAAGAATTGTTTGTGGTTGTGGATACCACTTTGTTGTACCCTCCCTTTCTTGTTGTATCCCTCTTTCGTAGAGGTTGATTGGAGTGGTGATTTGCTCCCTCTTTGGTAGAGGTTGAGTTTGTGGTGTGCTCCCTCTTTGGTAGAGGTTGAGTTTGTGGTGTGCTCCCTCTTTGGTAGAGGTTGAGGTGTTGGTTTACTCCCTCTTGGTAAGGTGAAGTTGGTGTTGGTTTGTATCCCTCTTCGGTAGAGGTGGATTGTGGTTGTATTGCCTCGGTGGAGGTTGTATTGGTTGAGAGAGGAGTTCGGTACTCCTAGTGGATTAGAAATCCTTCTCGGTGAAGGCGAGGACGTAGAGCTCGGTGCTCGAATCTCGAAACACATCTTGTTGTTTGCGTTTGATGCATTGACTCTTAACTCTCTCTCTCTCTTTACTTTGTGTTGTGCATTACATCATTCATATTTCCATATCATTTATATGCTTGTGTTGTGCCTTGCATTGATTCATATTGCCTATATCTATATGCTTGGTTGTGTTTGCTTGTGTGCCTCACTTGTGCCTAACCGCGAGAGCTTCATATAGCGCCTCAACTCTTATTCAGAGGAATCAAGAGGAGTTAGTCCAGAGCCTTCACGGGAAATTCGGCTACACTCGTTGGTTGCACTAAGTGTAGATTGCAATTAGTTATAAATTTCCGCATTTAGTTCATTAGATTAGCCGTACACCTATTCACCCCCCTCTAGGTGTACTTACACCTATACCTACATCAAATGAAATAGGAGTGGCTTTTGGTACCCATACTCTTTTGGGTCCATGGGGGTTAGTACATTTCCTAATTCAAACAAATCTATTTGCAAAATTTGAATCATTAATTCTATCAAAGCAAAATTTTGCAAGGTGGCCCTTACGTCCACAATGTGTACAAGTGTACACATGAACATACATAGTGTTATGTGTATGAACGTGAGGAGCATGTGTATGCCGTAATTTGTGTGCATGCATAGGAGGAGCATGTTTCTTACGAAACATGGATTCCAATCGTGTGTGGTTCATGACACATTGGCTCAAAGTGGAGCCCAAACAATCAACACTCTTCTTTAAGATATTTATATCATTTTCAATAATTGAAGAAGATGTGGACCATGCAATAGGTATGCTAGATGATGAAGCTACACTAGCATGACAAACATGAGTATCTAAATCAATTTTCAAAGAGATATTTTTTTTGGAAATTAAATCCAATTCCTTTGAAATAGAAATAATTTTGTTTTTCAAAGAACCATTTTCTTTTAAAACAAAAATAAGTTATGAAGATAGAACTTCATTTTTCTTCAAAACTTTATCACAATCATTTTTACTTTTAAGATTTTGTTTTCATTTAGGGCAAGATCAAGTTAAGGTTTCAATGAGTCCCTTTCATTTGAAATCTCATCCTTCTCTTGCAAAACAACATCAAGTTTAGAAGACAAAATTTTATTTTCTTCTTTTAATGCAAAGCTTTTCTTTTTCAAGTGTTGGTATTTTTCTAATAATTTTTCACAAATAATAGATAGTTCTTCATTTAATGCATCGGCATCAATATGATCATCACTAGAAGAACTAGCACTATCATCTATTTGAGTTTCGAATGTACCTCAAGGGAGTCATTCCCTTTGAGCATGTAGCAATATTGTTTGGATTCTCCTCCACTAGATTCCTCCTCCACATATTTCGTCGTTTGTAGCGTGGGAGAGGTCAAAGTGTTCCACACTGCAAAAGCGGAATCACAATGAGAAACTATAGACAAATATTCTCTACTTAATGTGTTTCTAACTGCCACAAGAGCTTGTGCATTGGCCTTTATATGCTTGCTATTACCAAGATAAGGTTTCTTAGTAGCGGCAAGGAAAATATACAATCCTAGGGTTTTTTAGGTACATACTCATCCTATGCTTCCACATATTGATGTTAGAAACATCAAACATGTGAGGTGCAAGGCAATCCATGAGTGTGTGTAAACAAGTAAGTGTGCAAATGGAAATACTAAATTAGCAACCAAGATCTCACTCCTAGGTGGTTAAACCTAATATCAGGAGCGTAGGCTCTGATACCAATTGAAAGTACACTTAGAGGGAGGGTGAATAGGTGTATGGCTAGGCTAATCTAGTGACAAATAATACGGAATTTAAAACTAAATGCAACACACTTAGTGTAACCAAAGAGTGTAGCCGAATTCCCGGTGAAGGGCTCTGGACTATCTCCTCTAAATTCCTCCAAATAAGAGTTGAGATGCTATTTGAAGCTCTCTTGGTGGAACACAAGTATGGGCACACTAAAGCAATACCAAGCATATAAGTATGATATGAACAATATGAAACAATGCAAGGCATAATAAGAGAGAGAGTTAGAGATAGTGGATCAAACGCAAACAACAAGATATGTTTCGAGGTTCAAGCCACTGCTCTACGTCCCCGCTTTCACACAGAAGGATTTCCACTATAGCGTCCACACAGGGAATCTCCATTGAGGATTTGGGTAATACAAACCGGGAGTACACAACTCCTCTCTCCAACAATACAACCTCTACACAAGAGGCAAAGCACATCATAAATCACCTCTACACTTAGAGGGGTTGGCACTAAGCCAAATAAGATCAACCTCACACAAGATGGATAAGGCACTAAGCCACAACTCCACAATAATCACCTCTACACTTAGAGGGATACAAACACAACCAAACTCAACCTCCATAATCGACTCTCACTAGAGGGAAACAACACAATCACCTCTCACTAGAGGGATATCACAAAGTAAGGAGGGTTTACAACTCTTGGTGGTATCAACAACCACAAACCAATTTTCTCACAAAATAGATCCCAATAGATAGGATAGATAGATAGCTCAAGTGTAAGAAAATAAAGTGTCTGGAACAAAGAAAACACTTGGGAAAAATCTCCAAATAGATATAGAAATCAAGACCAAAAACCAATTCCCAAAAGACTCTCTTTTCTTTGAATTTTCAACACTTTAAAACAAATAAAGATTGAACTTTTAAAACTAAAAACTCTTTTAAAACATGTAGCTAAAACACTTCTATTGATGAGAAAATTTGCTCTTCAAATTGTTAGCTAAAACAGCTCAAAGAGGTGGGTATTTATAGCCCACCAAAAATTCTGCCCGTTGGCAGCAGGAAAGGGCAGAATTCCCTTCCAGTCGACCGGCCGGTCGACCGGCCAACGATCAATTTTCTGATCGTTGTGCCTGCGGTCGACCGCCCGGTCGACCGTGCCTTGCCAACGGTCGACCGGTCCCCACCCAAGAGTGGGGTGCTCTCAGTCGGTCGACCGCGCGGTGACCGGCCAAGTGGGCTGGCCATGTTCACATCCTCGTGCTCATCAGTCGACCGACCACTGGTCCGGTTGACCGGCCGATCGACCGCCAGTGTGTCTGGGCTGGGATTTATAGGATAGAAAGACTTGTCTTGTTAATTTCAAATAAATCCCATAAAAAATCACATAAATTCCACAAAAATAAGTTCTTTTATTATCTTTGAAATACAAATATGTGTGACTAAAATTCAACACATATTATAAACAATTTGAACTATTTTAGTGATATTGAAATTTGGCTTAAATACAAAATCAGTATTTTCCAAAAATCAAACTTTGAAATGGAAATCCGATTTTTTCAAAACACATGTAAATACAAAAACATGATATTGAAACAACTTTGAAGCATATTGTACATGGATAGAATCCAATATATATATAAAGATTTATATCTATGTTTTTGACTAGAAATCCAAAATCGGTTAAACTGAAAAACTAAAACCAAATAACTTGAAACATGTGTGTGTGTATTGTGAACTTGAGCGTATCAACACTATCTAATCTTTACAATAAGATCTAAACAATCTAAACTAAACACAATATCGAAGTCTTCTTGTATTCAAGCCGACTCGATCCAAATGCGATCCAACGAGCTTGACTCCAACAGAGTACTAGATGCGATCTTGACGCTCGAGCTCTTGAATCAACATGTGAAAGCTTCAATACTCCTTTGTTTAAGCTAATCACCTACTAATATCTTGATGAAATATCTGAAACTAAATATCACAAGATTATTAGTAAACTATAACTCCATGAGTTAATCATCATTAAAGCTAGAGTGAAGGGCCTCTGGGCCAACAAAAAGTTCATGTTTAATTCCATTTGCTTCACAATAAGTCATAAAGAAATGGTTTATAAACTCACTACCTCTATCACTCCTAATGTGCAAAATTGAAATTTTTTTCTTTTTCAACCCTTTTTCGAAAACATTAAAATGCGAAAAAGCTTCGTCTTTGTGTTCTAAAAAGAAAACTCATGTAAATTTCAAAAAGTCATCAACTGAAATAAAAAATAGTTTCTACTAAGACTTTTGGTTTTAATTAGACCAAATAAATGCATATGTATCAACTCTACAGGTCATGATATTCTTAATTGATTTGAAAGAGCACTTGGTTTGTTTCCGAAGTTGGCACTCATCACAAATGCTGTCCTTTTTAAATTTTAATGTAGGGATACCCTTTACCTTTTCCTTATAGTTCATAAGGGATAGATAATCAAATGAAACATGACCTAATTTCCTATGCCATAACTAAGAATCTTCATTAAAAGCATTCAAATAAGTAGCATTGTATTGTAAATTCAACATGTCAATCATGTAAATATTATTTTCACGAAAACCGAAAGGAACACAAGAATTTGATTTTTTATCTAAAATATCACAGTAGAGTCATCAAAAATAACCCTTAAGACTTTGTTACATAATTGATTAATGCTTAATAGATTAAGTTTGAATTCATCTACCAAAACAACTTCTTCAATCAAAGGAGATGAGCCTATCTTGATATTACCTATACCAACGATTTTGCCCTTGGAGTCATCTCCGAAGGTGATGGTGCCACCTTCATGATACCTTGATGGTGTAGCAAAGTTGTTAATATCCCATGTCATGTATCTTGAGCAACCACTATCAAGGTACCACTGCTCCCTATATCTTGAAGTCTTTGTGCGTGTCCACATCAATTAATAAAGGGGTTGACTTTGGTCCTCAAATTTTGTTGGGTTCTAGAGTATTTGTCTTCTGAACCCAAACATGACTATCAGATACATTCAATTTATCATAACAAAACTTGACCAAATGAGCCTTGTGGCCACAATAGGTGCATGTATACACCTTGACATATAAAAATTCATGATGGGTGTGAGCATGTGTGTGGTATGTTGTGAATGAGGTTGTGATAGTGTGTGAGCATGAAGGTGTGTGTGTGAAAAATATTGCTCAAAGTATTAATTTTATTGTTCAAAGTGAAAATCTCATTTTCATTAATAATAGGAAATTGAGCTTTGCAAGAAATTTTGTGTGCATTGATTAGTCTACAAAACTGCACTTTTATATCGCATTTTTCTACTGATTTATGATAAAAATAACACTTCTCAACCGTGTTTTGATCTATTTTGCAGATAATCAAAAGTTCAAGGGCATAGGGATAATAAGAGCTTAATTATACCCATTTTGGGTAATTAATCAAAATTTTTTGAGGCCAAGCTAGAGAGCTTCTAGAAGATGCATTAGATCTCATATTTGAAGACGTATTTGGAGAAATACAAGTTCAAATATTGCAAAATCAGATACATAAAGAAGGTGCTAGAAGCCAGACGAACCATGTGACCAAAATTTAGGGCAATCGGCCCTAACTTTGCCGCGAAAATGTCAAGAAAACGCGATATTTTTGTGGGCCCACGCATCGATTTTTGACGTATGGCTTCGTCTCCTCTTTCATATCCTTCCTTTGCCTATAAATACTTCATTTATGGACCTGAGACGGGAGAATAGAGAGGGATATAGGCTAGGGTTTTTCTCTCCTTTAGTGTAGGTTAGTGCAGTTCTCTTCTTTTTCCTTTTGTACTTTCATTTTGTTTTAGATTTATATCTTAGATTGATTTGATTCTGTTGGGAGAGAGAGATATTAATGTAATAGAGAGTAATAATCTATGTAAATGTGTCTCCTTTCTTCTCTATAGTAATCTTCTCCATCTTCTACATTATGCTTAGCTTTTTTCTTATGAAATTCTAACTACTAACCACTAATTAGCTTACCACTTACTTGATAATTCACAAGAATCTAATAGCATCTACAAGGCCTTGCTCTTACAAGGGCCATTGATGACTCATGGTGATGAATTCTAACGTTCTAACATTCTAACATCTAACCACTAACTTGCTAACTTACAATGCTAACTTTATTTCATGCTCACCTCTGATTGGTTTTGATGATTTAATAGTAGCTTGCATTTTGATTGTGTGGAATGGATGTGTTTGAATGTGGAAGAACAATCGTATGAGCCATACTTTGTATCGTCTCTTGAAGCCAAGGATAGTGATGGCCAAGGATCCATGTGAGGCAACTATCACTAAGAGGTAGCATGGTTAGTGAAGTAATTAGTAGTTAGTAGCTATGAGTTTTCTTTCATAGTTCTCATCTTTCTTTTTTACTTTGTTTCAAAATCAATTTCAAAACCCTTTTATCAATTTTCTATCGATGTTTTCACAGCCTTCTTAGTTTACATTTGTTTTCATCTTCTTCACAACAAGTTTCACTTTCTTTTCTATTTTGTTTTTAAATCACTTTCTCAAATCACTTCACTTTTCATTTCATTTCTCTTTTCTTGTTTTGTTTTACCGATTCACAAGCATTTCTCTATTCTTTTTTCACACCGTCGATTTCATCCCCTTCTCCACCTATCACTTCTGAATTTTTTTCTTTTTCTTTTCTCATTCTTTAACAAGAAGAACTTGTTAATATAACATGTGAATAAAAACTGTTAATACTATCGCCTCCCGTCTTTGTGGATTCAACCCGTTGAGCAAATGCTATAATGAAAGTATTGAGGGAACATTAGCGCGCACACTTTTACACTAATTTCAAATACATACGTTTTCAAGTGCTAGTTCCGCATCGATCAAAAAAGCGGACTGTTAATTCTTCTACCGCCTCCCGTCCCTGTGAATTCGACCCGTTGAGCCAATGCTATAGCAGAAGTATTGTGGGAATATTAGCACATACGCTTTTCACTTATTTCATAAAACACACATTTTCAAGTGTTGGTTTCACATGATCAAATAATGGCGCCGTTACCGGGGAGGGGCATGGTTTAAAATCACATTTTTATTAACATTTTCTTCTCTATTTTGGTGTGCAGGTCAATCATTATAAGCGATCACCTCGGAATGGTCGTTACGTCAATCCTACCTTCACCGATACATGAGTCGGGGTTCAAACAAGGATTCTTCTTCTATGGTTACCGCGAACTGACCTTACTGAAGAAAGCCATATGCTTCAAACATATGCTGCTGACTACAAACTTATCATTATAGAAGTATAGTCTTGCTTGCATTTCCTGCTCTAGAAATCATAGACCCTGTTTGCTTATTTTTGCCGCAGAAAAGCCAAAAAGGCCGCGAAAACGCCGCATTGCTGTGGCATCTGAGCTTCATCTTTTGTAGGGATCTTGCAGGTTGCATATATTGTTGTATTACTGCTGCTATTTTTCTGTTTTGATTATCTACACACTACAATAATTAAAGAACTAAAATACGATATTTGGATGCTTTAAAACGGTTTAGACATTTGCATTTAGGCACATGTCAATTTCAATTCCAATATACTGTATTTTGTTCTGTTGTTGTAACCTAAACTGAGGTGTACATATGACATTGTATATAGCATAGGATAAACACATGGGTGATTTACTCGCTTTATGTTATATTCTTGTCTATATTACACACATGCACAAATTGAAATTAAGGGTAAAATCTAATACAAGATAAGGTTGGGATTTCATCAACCTTTCTTAGTCCAAAAACCACCTCCCCACTCACACAACCGAAGCCCAAGTAAAAATTGATAGACGTTGCCCCTAGGGACTTCTTGGACTCATTAAGAGATTGGCCGTAGGTGAAACTTGTGAGAATCTTACTCTTGTGAAATCGGTATCTAAGGTTGGGGATTAAGAGGTTACGCCTCAAAGATATTGCGGTTTGTGTTAGCCCAGAGGCCCTTCACTCTAGTTTGATGATGATTAACTCATATAGTTATAGTTTACTAATAATCTTGTGATATTTAGTTTCAGATATTTGATCAAGATATTAGTAGGTGATTAGCTTCAACAAAGGTATTTTGGAGCTTTCACATGGTGATTCAAGAGCTCGAGCGTCAAGTTCACATCCAGCACTCGGTTGGAGTCAAGCTCATTGGATGGCGTTTGGATCGATTCGACTTAGAGAAGGAGTTCTACAAGAAGACTTCGATTTGTGTTTAGTTTAATATTGTTTAGATCTTGTGTAAAGGTAGATAGTATTGATATGCTCAAGCTCACAATACACACACAAGTTTAAAGTTTCAAGTTTCAGGTTTTTTGGTTTTCTGTTTAACCGATCTTGGTTTTCATGAATAGATAGAATCAAAACAAGTTTACATGGTTTAATGTATATTATATTTGATCTATATACATCTATGCTTCATCTATTTAGAAAAACTTATTTTGATAGTCTACTTCATGAGTTTGGAGTTTTGTATTTAAACAAAACTTATTTTTGGATTTAATGTCAAAAACATAGATATAATTCTTTACATGTATATTGGATTCTATCCATATACAATATGCTTCAAAGTTGTTTAAATATCATGTTTTTGTATTTACATGTGTTTTGGAAAATCGGATTTCCATTTCAAAAATCCAAGTTTTGGAAAATACGGATTTTGGTTTAAGGCAAATTTCTATCGCACAAAATGGTTCAAATTGTTTAGAATATGTGTTGAATTTTTGTCACACATATTTGTATTTCAAAGATATAATAAGAACTGATTTTTGTGGAATTTATGTGATTTTATGGGATTTAATTGATAATAAAAAGACAAGTTTTTAAATCCTAAAAATCTGACCTGGCTGTATGCCGGTCGACCGGTCCGATCGACCGACGTGCATAGACGTGCACACAGCCTGGGCTGGTGGGCCGATCGACCGGGCGGTCGACCGTCCAGAGAGCTCTGCTCTCTGGAAATGGCCCCGATCGACCGTGTCGGTCGACCGACAGAGAGCTGCTGCTCTCTGTATCCGGTCCCGGTTGACCGGGCGGTCGACCGGAGGCACAACGGTCTGAAATCTGACCGTTGGGCTGGTCGACCGGGCGGTCGACCGGAAGGGCAAAACAACCCTTTCCTGCTGCCAACGGGCAGATTTGGATTGGGGCTATAAATACCCCATATCCTTGGCTGTTTTGAACAAGAATTTCAAGAGCAAAAATTCTCATTCTTTCTAGTGTTTATATACAAGTTTTCAAAAGAGTTTTTAAGCCAAAAAGATTTATCTTTTATTTGTTTTCAACGGTTGGAAAAAGCAAAGAAAAATAGAGATTTGGGATATTTGTTTTGTTCTTCATTTCTATCAAATTCTAGTTGTTTTCCCAAGTATTTTTCTTTGTGATTTGATTCCCAACACCTTGATTTCTCACACTTGAGCTTATCATTCTATCCTATCTATAGGATCTTTGTTTTAGTGAGAAAATTAGTTTGTGGTTTGTTGAAATCACCAAGAGTTGTTTTCATCCATTTGCTTGTGGCTTTGTGCCTTGCCATCTAAGTGTAGAGGAGGTTGTGCATTGGATTGTGGAATCCCTCAAGTGTGAGGTGATCTTTGTTTGGCTAAGTGCCTATCCTCTAAGTGTAGAGGTGAATTGAGTTGTGCCTTGCCTCTAAGTGTAGAGGATGTATTTGTTGGAGAGAGGAGTTGTGTACTCTCAAATTGTATTTACCCAAATCCTCAGTGGAGGTTCCCTGTGTGGGAAGTCCTGTGTGGACGAGTTAGTGGAAATCCTTCTGTGTGAAGGCGGGGACGTAGAGCTGGGTGCTCGAATCTCGAAACATATCTTCGTGTTTGCGTTTAATCTACTTTCTCTAACTCTCTCTCTCTTACATTGTGCATTGCATCATATCATTCATATCTTATATGCTTGTGTTTGTTTGTATGCCCATACTTATGTTTAACCAAGAGAGCTTCATATAGCACCTCAACTCTTATTTAGAGGAATTTAGAGGAGATAGTCCAGAGCCCTTCTCCGGGAATTCGGCTACACTCTTTGGTTACACTAAGTGTGTTGCATTAAATTTTTAATTACGCATTATTTGTCATTAGATTAGCCTTACACCTATTCACCCCCCTCTAGGTGTACTTTCAATTGGTATCAGGGCCTACGCTCCTGATATTAGGTTTAACCACCTAGGAGTGTGATCTTGGTTGCTAATCTAGATTTGCATTTGCATATACTTGTTTACACACACTCATGGACTTCATGACCCCTCCTATGTTTGATACTTCCAACATTGTTGTTTGGAAAGCTAGGATGTCCATTGATTAGTCTCTAATTTTGCATAATTTTCATCACATTCTCATATTTATTTCATGTAAAATCTTGTTAATAAAACCTTGCTTGCTTGATCCTAGGTCATGGTGTGCAAATGAGGAAGAAGACCTAAATCACCATTTAATTGGTGATTAAAAGCCTACCAAGTAGCCATTGACTTTAGATTGAAGATTTTGTCAGCCCAGGGCATCAAATCACAAATCCAGGAGCTCAGGTGGACAGAAGATAGACTGGGCGACGCACTGCCCAAAACAGGGCGCGCGCCGCCCTGGCTGGGCCGCGGAAACGCGGCCATGGCCGCGTTTTCGCGGCCCTTTGGGCGCGCGCGTGCCTGCTCTTTGGGCCACGTGCTTCCCACGTGGCCCCCTTTCCCCTAGTGCCTATAAATACCCCCCTGGGGTCTTCAGTTTGAGGGGATCCAGAGCTTTAGCAAGTTTTTGGAATCTTGTTTTAGGTTTGTAGTTATTGTTGTTGTTGTTCTTCTAGTTGTTATTTTAGCCATTAGAGTGAAAGAGAGAGAGTGTGTAAGTGTTGTATTGGAAGGGTGACAAGCTAATACAAGTACTACTTCTCTTCCTTCTTTCCATTTACTTGTCTTTACCATTTGCTTTTACTTCCTTGTTGTAGTGTAACTTCCTTCTTCTTCACTCCTTTTCTTTTACTTTGTTGTAGTGTAACTTCCTTTCTTTAACTTTTCTTTTGTTTTCTTGTAGTGTAACTCCCTCTCTCCACTTCTTTTCCTTTGTTGTTTCTTTTACTTTTATGGCTAACAAACTTTTCATTAGCATGGCTAACTAACTACTAACCCACTAATTTCTAACACTTGATTGATAACCCAAATGAGTCAATAGTGTCAAACAAGCCTTGTGCAAACAAGAGCTATGGCATCTTAAGACGAGGGTTCTAACTCTAATTTACCTACAAGTATTTTCTTTCTGATACTTCATGCTTACTGAGTTTTGATGATCTATGAGTTGTGTACTTTACTTGTTATTGTAAGTTAGAGACTTTTCCATTTAACTTTGCCGATACCAATAGTGCACTCGAGTCTTCCCTGATTCTCGCCTTCTATCGGATCTTGATAAGGGAATGTCCGAGTTTTTGCCTTGTAAAGCTAAGTTTTAGGATGAACTTTCACTCGATTTCCACGTGAATAGTTCCAATGCAAAAGGTTTGTGTTCGCCAATGATCCATCGTGAGGCTATCTTCCAAAAGTTAAAAATTAGTGGGAGCACTTAGTAGAAAGTTAGCCATGCATTTTTACAACTAAGAAAAAAAATCACTTTTACAAACCACCAACACATTTTCCAACAATTCTTAAGAACAACTTGTTTTCACTTTTCAATTCTTTAATTGAAAACAAGAACTTTCTTTCTTCTTGAACTTTGAAGCCGCATCAAGCTTTTATCGCTCTCCCTCCTTGTGGATACGACCCGTATAGCCACTTCGCTACTACTGAAGAATCACAAAAGCAGTAACATCAACCCACACTCTTTTTACATATTCTTGTACTTGCTTTTTGCCGATCAAATTTTGGCGCGTTGCCGGGGAGGGAACGACTTTATTGTTCAATACTAAAGATTGTTCTTTATTTTTTTTTGTGTAGGAGAAGTACCAATGAGCTTACTATCAAGGGAAGCGAAAGAGGTGGCCAAGGACATTGCGCGAGGATTCATTTGCCCTCGGAAAAATTTATGTAAAAGTGAGTTTTTCCGATTGAAGTACTAACAAACTCGTTTGCAGGGTTGCCGAAAGTCGCTAAAAAAAAATTGCTTTCTAAATTTTTAGTTTCCTTGGATGCTTCACCTTTATGCATGTATAATAAACTCAACAGAAATTCACTTGTCGCTTAATTGAAATTTGGATTAGACTTTTGCATTTAGGGCACGTGTCTATTTCAATTCATTTCAATTTCTGTTGAAGAGTGCTGGAGAAAAGGTACGTGTTCATTCATATAGAATAGGTCCAACATTTTGAAGTGATTTACCGCTTTAAGTGTTACCTTGTTGTGAATAAACTGTACACTTGCACAATTGACATTAAGGGCAAAACCCAAATAAACAAGATAAGGTGGGGATTTCATCACCCTTCCTTAGCCCAAAAATCATCTCCAAGTGCACTCACACTTTCCCAAGCCTTAACTAAAAATCAATAGATGTTGGCCCTAGGGACATCTCGGACTCACTAAGAGATTAACCGAGGTTGGAAATTGTAAGAACTATACTCCTGCAAAATCGGTGTCTAAGGAAAGTGGATTGAGAGGTAAAGCCTCGAAAGCTCCGTGGTTTGGCGTAATTAGGCCCGTGGCTCCGCCCGAATACCTCCCCCCGAGCTTTGCCCTTTCCTGGCCGATTAGCTTGTAGTCGAGTTCCTGCAACAACCTTCCCCGGAGAATCGACCAGTTAGGAGTCGTCTAGGTCCAGGCACCTTAGACTAAGGCTTGTGGTTGTTTTTGCTTTCTTTTGTTTGTTTTTTCATCCTTTTCGATTGTTTGTTATTTTTGCGTTGTTTGTGGTGTGCTGCATGCAAGAGTGGGTGAGAGATCCGTCAACTTCCAGATTAACAAGAAACACTTCTCTACCCTTGCATTCAGAACCGGTGATGGCGTCACTTCAGGATAGATTTTACCCGATCAGAACTTCACTTCCATCTTGCATAAAACTTCCTGAAGCAAACAGCAATAATTTCGAGTTGAAACCCCAATTCATTAACACTCTTCCCAAATTTCATGGTTTAGAATCAGAGGACGCATACTTCTTTGTTAGGGAATTTGAAGAAGTATGCCTCATGATGCGTATACCCCAGCTAGGAGACGACGCCGTTAGGTTACGTTTCATCTCTTTTTCCCTAAGAGACCTAGCTAAGAAATGGTTGTACAGTTTGGCAGCAGATTCAGTCACGACGTGGGATGATTTCGTCAAGGCCTTCTTGAAGAAATTCTACCCAATTCACAAAACTGCCCTCATTAGGAAGAACATCATGCAGTTTAGGCAGGAACCGAGCGAACCATTTTGGAGATACTTTGAGCAATTCAAAGATCTCCTAGCTCAGTGCCCTCATCATGGCGTGGAGAAATAGCGTCAGTGCCAGATTCTTTACGATGGTCTAGACTATCAAACGAAAACCCTTTTAGGGACCATGTGTCAGGGAGGGTTCTTGTAGAAGGATGAGAATCAGGGTTGGGATTTATTTGAGGATTTAGCTGAGAAAACCCTGCAATGGGAGCCAGCCTCGGAGAAACCTAGGAATTCACAATCTATAGCTTCAAGAGGAGGGCTCCTATCTCTAGAATCATCCATAGCTGCCGAGGCTAAGATTGCTACCCTAATGAGAAGGATAGAGGCTCTGAAAATAAAAGAGCCTGCCAGTGTCAACCAGATCAACCCACCACCAATTCACAATCCGGGTTGTTCATATTGTCAGGCCCCAAACCATGTCTTTGAAGAGTGCCCCGTTTTTCATGCCCAACAAGTGCCACCAGAACACCTGAACGCGGCTTACTCACGGCCGCCTCACAACCCCTACTCACAGACCTACAATCCCGGCTGGAGAAATCACCCCAATTTCTTCTGGGCCCAAAACATTCCTCCCAGGCCAAATTTTTCCAACAATTTTCACCATCCTACTCCTCCACCAACTTTTCCCAGTCAAGCCCCAGCTTCCTCCTCCTAAGGCTCACCAATGAAAAGAAAATCAGTAAATTAGAGGAGAGCATAGAGGCTTTCATTAAGTCCCAAACCGCTTTTATGCAAAACCAGGGACAAACTCTGAACAATCATTCACAGGCTATATCGAGATTGGAAATGCAGATGAGCCAGTTAGCTAGCTCCCTAAGTGAAAGACCAAAGGGCACTTTGCCTAGTCAGCCGCTAGTTAACCCAAAAGCCTCCAATCAAGCATATGAAATTCAAGATCCATCGATTAACCAGTGCAATGCTGTTCACACACTGCGATCTGGAAAGAAGGTAGACAACCAGGTCTACCAACAGAAAAGTCCAGTCCATTCTGATCTCACTCCAGCCTCCACCTCTACTAGTTCCTCCCAATCCACTCCACAAACATCTGACGAGGACAAAGCTGCTGAACAAGTTCATAAGCCTGTAGCACCCTTTCCCAATAGGCTTAGCAACAACAATAAGAATATGCACATGGAGAAAATGCTAGAGATGTTCAACCAGGTCAAATTGAATGTGCCACTTCTTGACGCTATCCAACAAGTCCCGGCTTATGCCAAATTTCTTAAGGATATGTATACGAAGAAGAGAAAGACCAATGTGCTCAAGAAAGTGTTCTTGGCCACTAATATAAGCGAAATTCTGTCTGGTCCCATTCCGGTGAAATACAAGGATCCCGGATGTCCCACCATTTCCTGCACCATAGGACAGACCGAAATTAGTAGAGCACTTCTTGATCTGGGAGCAAGTATCAACTTGTTACCTCTCTCAGTATACCAGCAACTTGGGTTGGGTGAGCTAAGCCCAACTCGAGTTACCATTCAGCTAGCTGACCGATCTGTGAAGATCCCGAAGGGGGAAATCACAGACGTCCTCATCCGGGTCGGGGATTTCATTTACCCTGTTGACTTCATTGTGCTTGAGACCCAACCTGTGTCCAATCTTAGGTCTTAAACTCTCGTCATCTTAGGGCGCCCATTCCTTGCTACAGCCAATGCCATAATTAACTGTAGGAATGGTTCCATGCGATTGACTTTTGGAGACATGACAAAGGAAGTCAATGTCTTCAATCTTGGAAGACAACCTAGGGATGTCAATGATCAGACGTTTGAGGTCAATTCTATTGAAAACCTGACCAGTGAGCATGAGGAAAGGATGGAGACAGAAACTGAGGCAGAGTTTGATCTGGAGGCTGCGGATTTTAATTTAGAGCAGATCGTAGATTCAGCAGTGGATTGGGCGTCAAGCCCAAGTGTACCCCATCCTAGGATTAAAAGCCCAGAGATTGCCTCCAATGAAGCAACACCTTCCCTAGAGCTAAAAGCCTTACCTGAACACCTCAAGTACGCCTACCTGGGCGGAAAGGACACCTTGCCAGTCATCTAGCATCCCACCTGACTGAGCAACAAGAGGATATGTAACGCCCCGATCCTGGCGGATACGGAGACGTCACTGCAACGTATATACGCAAGTCAGAAGTACCTTCACGTATATACGCTAAGCATCAGTACAAGCAAGAATCAGAGTACGAAAGCAAGTGGTGCATTATACATTCCAACACATGAGTACAATTACAAAGTTATCACCAGAGGTGATCCAATATTACATGAATATCACATCACTGATATGCGCAAATGCGGGAATACATGTAAATGTACAAGAATGAACAGTATAAAAGGGCACTCACGAGTTTACAAAGGGAAAACTCGAGAGGCACACAGGGGGCCTGGAAGGATAGAGCTCTGAACGGTCTGCTGAAGATCCACGCTACCGCTGCGCTACTCTGATCAGCAACTGGGAGAATCCACACGCTCCTAGCTCCATAACCTGGACGTGAGGTCCAGGGGAGTCAGTGACACTCCCCAGGCGAGTGGGATAGAAAGCCAAGTGGCGAAGCAAGGACGAGCACAAGTGTGCATATAACAAATGATACCAAGTAAGAAGTACTCAGGAGCAGGTAGGTTAGAACAGGTATAGCATAAAAATCATAAAACAGGAAATTGATTACAAGCAAAATTTATTGTATACGCTTAGGTCACGGTCCCATGAGACTAGTACATCGAAGGAATAATCCAAACAAGGAAACCCTCATCTATATACCTTTATCTCATATCATCGTAATCCAAGTGCATACAACGGAGTTACAAAGTGGTCATAACAGGAACACATAACGGAAATCATGACATGTATAGCAGGTGTAACAAGGATCATAACAGGTATCTATTATTATTATTACTTGTCTTACCTTGATATCTAGCTATGTGAATTAGCGTCCCAACGCACATAGATCCATATCCGAGTAAAGCAAGGTTTGTTATTGGAAGTAGATGGAGAACTGATAGTGCTTCTTATAGTAGTTCCCATACACCTGGGACCAGCTTTTGGAGGCCCAAAGTCCCCCTAACAGTAATTTCCAAGCAAGATATCATTCCGGCTTCCATCACTTCCTCCCATTCCCCATACAAGTTGTCCTTTTTATGGCTTATTAACATAATTATCAGATTAAGGGAATGAGCAGGATCATAACAAGTCATAACAAGAATCATAACTGGAATCATAACTGGAATACATAACAAGAGATCAGATACTACATTCCCTTTATCGTGATAATTATAAGAATCAGGTGTATCATGCTTGGTGTCAAGTGATAGCATGACAGGATGATGATATTTAGCAGGCAACCAATCCTGACAAGAGATGGAATAATATCTAAACATAATCAAAGAAGGTAATAGTTCTAAACAGTATAAGTACTAGTTGATCAGACGAAATGGGAAAGCCAAGAAGAAAGCGAGAATATTCGCATAATCAATGAAATAGGAAATCAAGAGGAAAGCTAGAACACTCACTGAAATAGGAAAGTCAAGAAGAAAGCATCAATGAGATAGGAAAGTAAGAGGATAGCGAGAACACTCGCATAATCAATAAAATAGGAAAGCAAGAGGAAAGCGAGAACACTCGCTGAAATAAGAAAGTCCAGAAGAAAGCGAGAACACTCGCATAATCAATAAAATAGTAAGATAAGAGGACAGCGAGAACACTCGCATAATCAATAAAATAGTAAGATAAGAGGACAGCGAGAACACTCGCTGAAATAAGAAAGCAAGAGGATAGCGAGAACACTCGCATAAATCACCAGAAATGCCGAAAGGTACGAAATCCATTGAAGCTCGGGACGCGCCATAATATATGATATGAATATGTAGAGAGAGAAAGTGAATAGGTTTTGATGGTGGTGGTATTTTTGGAGAAGGTAAAGGAAAGGTGAAAGCTTTGGTGGAGTTGTTGGAGTTGTGGTGGTTTGAATGGAGATGGAGGAGGAAGAAGATGAAGGTAAGGAGTTGGAGTAGTTGTAGTGGTTGTTGTTGTGGTGGAGATGAAGAAGGAGTTGGTGGAGGTTTTGGTTTTGGTGAAGTGATGAAGAGATGAATGAAATGAAATGGAGAAGGAGAGGTATTTATAGAGTTTTGGATTTGTGAAGGTGATGCAAATAAATAAAAGAGAGGGGCTTATTTGCAAAATGGAAGGGGGTGAGGTGTTTCTCTTGACCAATCATAGGCTGCCATGGAGATGGAGAGAGAGTGGAGATATTTGTGGTGGAAGTTGGTGGAAGAAAATGGAAGGTTGGAGAAGGAATTGGAAGCTTGTAGAAGTTTGGAGAAAACTTAGGGTGGAAGGAAAAGGAAAGAAAGAAAAAGGAAAAGAAAATAAAAAGGGAAGATATTTTGGTGGAGTGTTGGAGAAGCTTGGAGAAGCTTGAGGTGGAAGAAAAAGGAAGCTTGGAGAAGAAAATGGAAGCTTGTAGAAGATTGTAGAATATGGTGGAAGGAAAATGAAACTTGTGGTGGAAGGAAAAGGAAATAAAGAAAATTGGAAAAGGAAAAGAAAATGGAAAAGGAAAAGAAAATGGAAAAGTAAGATATTCTCTTGGAAGAGAAATGAAAATAATGAAAGTGGCGGATTCTCGGGATTCGGTTGCGGATGCGGCAAACATTCGGAAAAATACCGGAATCGTCCCGAAATTAAGTATCTCGGAACGACCTGAAATAATTATCAAAAATCAAGAATATTAAACTAAGAATTATGGTGAAATCCGTTTTAAGAAATACTTTATAGTTTTAAAACTAAAAATCCCGGAATCAGTTAACTACCGACTCCGTTGGAATTTTCATAAAATCAATAAATACTCAGAAAAAGTATTTAAATAAGAAATGTGATTCTAAGAAATAAAGTCTAAAGAACTTTCTAGAAATTCTAAACTGTTTGTAAATTAAAAATCCAGGAATCGGTCAGCGGCACTGGCCGACACCGGTTTTGAAGATTTTCATTTAAATCAGGAAAATTCCAGAAAATCATAGAAAATATATAATATTGGAAAATGATATTTAAAATTAAAATCGGTCAAATTCAGGAAGTAAATCGAAAAATATGATCGAAAATCTGAATACGCAACTAAGTACGTATTCCGGGAGCGGGGTGTTACAGGATAGCTTAATGTCTATTCTGGAAAGACATAGGGAAGCCATTGGATGGACGATGAAGGACATCAAGGGAATAAGTCCAGCCATAGTGGAACATAGAATCCATTTAGTCGATGAAGCAACCCCTAGGAGGGACCCACAACGCAGGCTTAACCCTCTTATGCAAGAGGCAGTTAAGGCTGAAATTCTGAAACAATTAGATAATGGGATAATTTATCCCATTTCTGATAGCCAATGGGTTAGCCCTGTTCATGCAGTCCCTAAGAAGGCTGGTTTTACGGTGGTAGAAAATGAGGAAAAAGAGTTGGTACAAACAAGACTGCCTACCAAGGTTCGTGTTTGTATCGACTACAGGAAGTTGAATGCAGCTACCCCTAAAGACCACTTCCCGCTACCCTTCATCGACCAAATGCTTGAGCGTTTGGCTGGACATGAGTAGTACTGCTTCCTAGATGGGTACTCGGGATACAATCAAATCCCCATTGCTGCAGAAGACTAGGAAAAGACGACGTTCACCTGCCCGTTCGGAACCTTTACTTATCGGCGCATGCCTTTTGGCTTGTGCAATGCTCCCGCAATGTTCCAACGGTGCATGCTTAGTTTGTTCTCTGACATGGTGGAACGTTTTCTTGAGATTTTCATGGATGACTTCTCCATCTACGGAGATTCATTTGATCAGTGTCTTCATCACCTAGAGTTAGTGCTACAAAGATGCATTGAGAAGAACCCAACTCTAAACTGGGAAAAATGTCACTTCATGGTGAGACAGGGGATTGTCTTGGGCCATGAGATTTCGAGGAGAGGCATAGAAGTGGATAAGGCTAAAGTTGAAATAATTGCTAAACTTCCACCACCCAAAAGCATCAAGGATATTAGATTCTTTCTAGGGCATGCTGGGTTCTACCGACGGTTCATTAAGGATTTTAGCAAAATCGCTAGGCCCTTAACCAACCTGCTCGCTAAGGACGCGCCCTTTGATTTCAACGATGAATGTTTTAAGTCATGGGGGAAGCTTAAGTAAGAACTTATTTCTGCGCCTATTATTTCTGCTCCTAATTGGGCCCAGCCATTTGAAATCATATGTGATGCATCTGATTTTGCTATTGGCGCTGTTCTAGGACAGCGCATCGACAATAGGCAGCACATGATTTATTACTCGAGTAGGACTTTGAATGACGCCCAACAGAACTATACAACAACTGAGAAGGAATCTTGGCCGTTGTCTTTGCGTTAGAAAAGTTCCGGCCCTACTTGTTAGGTTCGAAGACGGTGATTTTTACGGATCACTCGACTCTGAAATACCTCATGACAAAAAAGGAAGCAAAAGCCTGACTAATTCGGTGGATCCTTTTGCTTCAAGAATTTGACTTAGAAATCTGGGATAAACGAGGTATAGAAAATGTGGTCGCTGATCATCTCTCACGAATTCCGAATGCACCTACCATCCAAGCTCCGATCAACGAAGAATTCCCAGACGAGCACATCCTAGCCATTCTTAAGGAACCCTGGTATGCAGACATTGTTAATTACCTGGCCACGGGACAATTACCAGCTGGCTGGATAAAGCAAGACCAATACCGCTTCTTTGCCCAAGTACGGTACTTCTTCTGGGAAGAACCGTATCTTTTTAAGTATTGTCCCGATCAAATTATTAGACGATGCATACCAGAGGAGGAACAGAGGAGTGTGCTCAGCTTTTGCCATGACCTTGCATGCGGAGGACACTTTGGTCCCCGCAAAACTGCAGCAAAGGTTCTACAAAGCGGGTTCTACTGGCCCACTTTGTTCAAAGACTCATATCATTTTTGCAAGTCATGTGCAAACTGTCAGAAGATCGGGAAAATTTCTAGAAGAGACATGATGCTCCTGAACCCGATCCTTGAAGTTGAAATTTTTAATGTTTGGGGTATCGATTTCATGGGGCCATTCCCCAATTCCTTCGGCAACCAGTTCATTTTGGTTGCTGTAGATTATGTCTGTAAGTGGGTAGAAGCTGTGCCAACTAAGACGAATGACAACAAAGTGGTTGTCAAATTTCTCAAAGAAAACATCTTCTCCCGATTTGGCACCCCTAAAGTGATAATTAGTGATAATGGATCGCATTTCTGCAACAGAGTTTTTGAAGCTCTGATGTGAAAATATTCCGTCAATCACAAGTTATCTACTCCGTATCATCCCCAGACAAATGGGCAGGTTGAAGTCACCAACCGACAGATCGAGCTCATTCTGGAAATACTGTCAGACAAAACCAAAAGGATTGGTCGGTTAAGCTCAATGATGCATTGTGGGCTTACCACACTGCTTTTAAGACAGTTCTGGGGATGTCTCCTTATAGAATCGTGTTTGGCAAAGCCTGTCATCTGCCAGTAGAGTTGGAACACCGGGCCCTCTGGGCCATTAAGCAACTCAACTTTGATCTGACCAAGGCCGGTGCACTTAGGAGACTGCAGATTTCAGAATTAGAGGAGATACGGAATGAAGCCTATGAGAATGCCCGAATCACCAAGAGCAGGACTTAACTTTTCCATGACCAAATCATAACCCGAAAAAACTTTGCACCGGGAGATAGGGTTCTGCTGTATAACTCTAGGCTTCATATTTTCGCGGGGAAGCTAAAAACTCGTTGGTCGGGACCGTTCATTGTGCGCACTATTTTCCCACACGGTGCTGTGCTTATTGCAGAGCCTAAGAACAACACGGAATTCAAAGTGAACGGGCAAAGACTGAAGCCCTTTTTAACCACTGAGCCTACATCACAGGCTGAAATTGTGCAGAGTCTTTTCGTTCCCTCATACACTTGACCACAGCCATCCACACTGCAACTAAGATAAAAAAAATTAAAAAAAAATAAAAAAATAAAAAAAAAATCAAGTTTAGGGGTTCTTCACTATTGTCTATATGATTTATCCACTCTCTTACATACTTGTAATTTCCCATTCTTCCTAGGGGTAGGATAGGACATCCCCTTTTTCACCCCTATTTATATTCCTTTTCCCCCTCTCCACTAACCTAACTCCTATCTTCATTTTAGATCTGGAGAAGGCCTTCCATCAGCAGCCCCTCCCCCAAATTCTTCCCCCTGCCTCCACAACAAGGCCGCGCCCAGCTTGGTTTAGCCGCGGATCCGCGGCTGTCTAGGAGAGACAACCCTCCATTTCTCTCCCACGCAGTTGTCTCCCTGAGCCCTCCCAAGATCTCCTACCCATTGACTGTGTTTCTATTTGGAGTTTGCCAAATCATCCGTGGGTTGTTTCTTTTTTCCCCCCAAGTTTTCCGGGGGAGGTTTGTACTTCTCTGCCTCACTTTATCTGTTTTTCCATGGCTCCTACCATATTCCCTGAGAAAGATTTTTCCCGTATCTTTAATGACGTTCAAGGGTATGGTACAGTATTTTTAGATTGCATTAGGGAACGGCAATGGTATGGCTTAGGTTATGATAATACCGATCTAGATGCCTACTATTGCCCGGACATATATTTTCCATATAATTTGCAAAGGGGAAAACTTACAATAAAAAGAGTTGAGGAGCTAAATTACAAGTATTCTAAAAGATTACAAGTAGATCTCCTCAGAGATTCTGGAGAAGTGTGCCGATAGGAGTCTGGTCAGCGCGCGACCACTTTGTCCCTTTGACGATGCGAGCGATGAGATTCCCTTCTCGCCTGGTTCGGGGAATCAGAGAACAGAAGGTTGGTAGAACCCTCTTGCTACTTCTCAAAACCGCCTTCAATTAGGAATTCCTTCTCGCCTGGCTCCGGAGATTCCTTGAGAAGAAGGTATTAGGGTATCAGCACCCTGAATAGAGAAGTAATTCTCTAAAAGTCTCTGAATTCAAGAGTGCACGGTGCGTCGTGAAGAAGCCTCTGCTGTTGGCCCAAAGGCCTATCACTCTAGTTTTGATGATGATCAACTCATGTAGTTATATTTGCTAATGATCTTGTTTAATTAGTGACAGATTCTTTATCAAGATCTTAGTAGGTGCAAAGCTCAACAAAGGATTAAATGTCAAGATTTGGAGCTAGCACGGGGTGATCCAAGGAGCTTTGGATCAAGCTTGGACCAAGTCAAGAAGATGAGAAGCCTTCAAGGGAAGACTTCAAGAAGTTGAAGACTTGTGTCTAGGTATAAGATTTTTATTTGTTTTAGATAAAAATGTAAAGGATAGAATAGATTGGTGGATTGCTCAAGTCTATATCAAACACACACTCTTGATAGAACTCTTGATTTAATTGATTTCATAAAAGATTTCTTTTTAGAAAAGAATTTTTATTTAGTAAAAGATTTTCTTTGAGACAAAATATAAACTTTGGTTTTTGGTATTTCTATCATATATATCTTTTCAAACCATAACCAAGTTTAGAGCTTTATGATCAAAAACATAGATATTTTATTATGATTGTGTAGTGGATCATATCCATACACACTATGCTTTATAAGTTCAAAATATCTTGTTTTTGTATTTTGTGAAGTTATGGAAAAACAAGTCTTAGAAAGACATGCTTTTAGAAACTATGGGATTAAAACTATTTTTTAGATTTACTGTGAATTTATGGGATTTTTATTGAGTGAAAAGACCTATTTTCTAATCCCGTATCTGTGCAGAACTGTGCAAACTGTTTCAGGCTTCAGCAGTCGACCGGACCGGTCGACCGGGTCTGAAGTCGGTCGACCGGATCAGTCGACCGACGTGCACAGACGTGCACGCCTGTGTGCACTGGAGAACGGTCGACCGGACCGGTCGACCGCTTCAGAGAGCTTTGCTCTCAGGAAATCTCGGTCGACCGGGCCAGTCGACCGACAGAGAGTTTACTCTCTTCTCCAGTTGCGCGGTCGACCGGGACGGTCGACCGGAGGCTGCAACGGTCGGATTTTGACCGTTGCCGGTCGACCGGACCGGTCGACCGGAAGCTCTGACAGAGCCCCAACGGCTCTATTTTCTGACAGCCTATAAAAGGGGGTCTTGCCAACTGTTTTTAGTAGAAGATTTTGGAGACTTTTGAGCTAGTTTTTCCAACTGATTTCAGAAGTTCTCTCCACATAATTGAGTGCAAATACTTCCCATCTTAAAGGGAGTTTTTATCAAGAGAGTGTTTTAGTGATTCTTTGAGATTTTCACCATAGTCTTTCCTTGCTTTTCTCACACCACACTTGAGCTATCCATTGCTAGATATTCCTATAGGTGTGTTGTAGTGAGAGTGCTCTTTAGGTGATCAAGTGTTGTGATCATCAAAGAGATTTTTTCTTTGTTCTTTGAGGATACGGGCAAGTGTGCTCGTTGGTGGTTGAGTTCGGTTGTGAACTCTTTGGTTTGAGGTGCGGCCTCGGCGAGTCGGTGGACTTGCGTGTGTACGGGACTTGGGAGTCCGAGGGCTTGTAGGTGTTGCGGCACCGGGGAGAGATCCATTGGGATCTTGCATAGTGGAAATCCTTCGTGTGTCGAAGGCGGGGATGTAGAGCAAGTGTGCTCGAACCTCGAAACATACCCTTGTGTTTGCAATTGCTCACTCTTGCTCTCTTTCTCACTTAGTCTCTTTTATATCTTGCATTACTTACATTGTCTTTACTTTACATGCTTGATATACCCTTGTGCTTATATTGTTATATACTTGCGTGGGATTGCTTGTTAACACTAGTATTCAACCAAGAGAGCCAACGCGGCACCTCAACCCATTCAAGGGGAATCTAGAGGAGCTTGTCCAGAGCCTCGCAAGGGGAATTCGGCAACACTCTTGAGTTATACATAAGTGTTTAATTAAAAGAAGTTTAATTTGGTCATCTTAGTTTTAATTCCGCATTATTTGTTCATAAGTGACCATTAGATTAGCCATCACCTATTCACCCCCCCTCTAGGTGAACTTTCATCTGCTTGTGGAGTCCTCTCTCTTGCGTTTTGCCTCTTCAAAGCCTTTTCGTGGTCTTCTTCTCCTTGTACCCCTGATGGGCTATTTATAGGGAGAGCAAGGGTATAATTGTCCCTTGAAAGTATAGAAATAGATTGAATCAAATCTGTTTAAATCTGGAAAGTAGCCCTGTTGCGAGGCTAGGATCAGCTTCTGCGAAGCTAAAAATGGCAGGTCGGTTGATCCTCCTGATCTGTTTTGATCCTTTCCATATCGTTGGAGGACTTCCCCTAATCTTCTTACTCGTTTTAGAAGAGTCAAGAGATTGTGGCAATCAACTGCCAAATTTGATCTCAAATTTGATCTTGATTGGATTTGATCTTGATCCTGATTAGATTTGATCTAATCTGGAGATTTAATTGGTCAAAGGTTGACCATAACAGACCAGCAGCGGCGCTGCCCGCTTTAAACTCACAGCGGAGCTGGAAGCAGTATCTGGCGAAGTCAGAAGAAAGCTCTTCGGCGGAGCTAGATGTCGTCTGTTGCGAAGCTACCGTATACCCTTTCTGCGCAGTTGCATGTGGCTTCAGGCGAAGTTAACTCTCTCTGCGGAGTTGCGCTCTAGCAGTTCAGGCGAAGCTATAAGTTAGCTTCCTGGCGAGGCTTTGAATGGCTTCAAGGCGAAGTTGGATGATTTTAGCCTCTCAGGCGAGGCTATCCCTTTGGGCTCATGTGACGCTAAGTGCTAGCATCTTAGACCTGCTGAGGTCTGTTCCAAAACAATCCGGGTTCACTGTCTGCTTGCTGGATCAGTGGAGTCCAAGTTGTTTCCTTGTCCCTCGGAGATGGGTGAAAACTGGTCTTCAGCTCGTCTGTCACTTGTCTTTTGTAAATGTCAACAAGTTTAGACATTGTTCGGACCAATAAGAATCTTGTCTTTTTTAAGTGTCAACAAGACCCCCTTCAAAGTTTTCAGAAGTCTGCAACGGCTCAGACTTTGAAATACTTTGAACTGCTTTGATTGGTGGTGTGTGGAGTATGAACGTCGCCATGATGGTTGAGTTCAGCTTCGCTTTAAATCCTGCTTTAGGATGTAGATTCGCCCAGGAATCATGTAGATTCGCGTCTGGGTAGCTTCGCGGCTAGGTAGGTTCGCTCTGGAACATCTGTTACTTTCCCAATGCCAACTGCCGTGGGCCGGTTACGAGAATGATTACTTCTTCTCTCGCACTGATCGAGGGAGATATTCTCCCCTCGCGCGTTTCCAAGGGAGGATATTCCCTCTCTTCAAGGCGCGATGAGTGCCTTTATGAGGGAGACGCTTCTTCCTTTGCACGGTTCCAAGGGAAACCGTCCCTTTTCTCAAGGCGCAGTAAATGCCTTAAATGCGCTCGTGCTTCCACGCTTAAGGCGGCAGCGCTCAGGCCATGGGGCCAATAAATAGTGAAATCACCTAGAGGGGGGTGAATAGGTGATATAGCTAATCTATGAACTCAATGCGGAATTTAAAAACTTAATGCAATACACTCAAGTGCAATCAACAAGTGATGAACACACAACCAAGCCAAGCAATTATGAATGCACAATATGAATAGTTGCAAGGCACAAAGTAAAGAGAGAGATAGAGAGAGTCAATGGATCAAGAGCAAACAACAAGATATGTTACGAGGTTCGAGCACCCAGCTCTACATCCCCGCCTTCGACACACGAAGGATTTCTAATCCACTAGCTAGTCCACAAAGAACTCTCACAAGGAGTACCCAACTCCTCTCTTTACAACCACAACCTCCTCCTTGAGGCAAGCTCCAATCCAACAAAACAATCACGTCACAACTTGAGGGATTAGCACAAAGCAAACACAAGGATCACCTCACAACTTGAGGGATACAACCCAAGGCACAAGGCCAAGCAAAGATTGGGTTTTACAACTTGGTGGTCTAAACAACAACCACAAACAATTTCTTCTCCCACACAAATTTCCTATAGAATGAGATAGTAGATGTTGCTCAAGTGTGGAGAAAACCAATGGAATGGAAATCAAAAACACAAAGAAAATCCTTGGGAAATAATAGAAATCAAGATGGTGAAGTTCAATCAAAAGCTTTTCCAAAAAACCCTCTTCTTTGATTTTCCAAACCCTAGCAAAAACACCAAAAAGATTGTTCAATTGAAATCCAAAACTTCTTTTGATTTCTTTTAAAACACTGGAGAATCAGGAAAAATTAGCACAGAAAAACGTTGAGAAAAACACTCACAAATGGGGTATTTATAGCCCCCAGAAAAATATAGCCGTTGGCAGCCAAATCTGCCAAAAATGGCCTACCGGTCGACCGTGCGGTCGACCGGCCAACGGTCACATTTTGACCGTTGCCAGCTACCGGTCGACCGCCCGGTCGACCGAAACAAACAGAGAGTTGCCTGCATGCAGTCGGTCGCCCGTGCGGTCGACAGAACCATGTGGCAGCCAGCGTGCACGTATCCGTGCACGTCGGTCGACCCTAACGGGCGACCGGCTACTTGGTGCGGCCGACCGTTCGGGTCGACCGACCTTGCCTGGCAGAGGCTGTTCTGGTCAGAAAAACTAAGGAATTAAATATCCAATAAATTCTTGTAAACTACTTAAAAATCTCCAAAAATAGTTTTGACAATTTGCATTGATATATAAACATATGATAAAAGTTTTGACTCAAATATCAAGCAATTAAAACTATTTTTGTATCTTACAATATTTTCCAAAAACCAAAAACCGTATTTTCTAAAACTTGGATTTTGAATAGAAAATACATTTTGTCCAAAACTCATCTAAATACAAAAACATGATATTTAAACATTTTGAAGCATGATGCATATGGATAGAAATCCAATATACATGAAACATATACATATCATAGTTTTTGTCAATAATTCCAAAATATGTTTTGTTAAAAATACCAAAACATAAAACACATGAAATAGACTATCAAACTAAGTTTGTCAAAGAAGATGAAGCATGCATGTATATAGAACAAATCTAATATACATTAAACCATGTAAACTTGTTTTGATATAATATCTATTCATGCAAACCAAGATCGGTTAAACCAAAAACCGAAAACCAAAACATGAAACGTGTGTGTTGTGAACTTGAGCATATTATACTATTCTAATCTTTACAATTTGGATCTAAACACAAAACTAAACTATGGTACCGATGTCTTCTTGTAGAGCGCAATCTCCAAGCCGACTCGATCCAAAACTCTTTGATCCACCGAGCAAGTGCTATATATGATCTTTGACGCTCGGGCTCTTGAATCAACATGTGAAAGCTTCCAAATCATCTTGTTGAACCTAATCACCAACTAATATCTTGATTAATGATCTGAAACTAAAATCACAAGATTATTAGTACACATAACTACATGAGTTAATCATCATCAAAACTAGAGTGGAAGGCCTTTGGGCCAACAAATAGGACACTTGAGGTCCTCTGAAGAGAAGTGATCTGCTCTTCTCCTCTTCTCTTGGTTTAGAGAGATACTCAGATCTCTGAAGTAGTGGGAATGCCCACTCTGATCATTATCCGGCCAAGGACCGGTAAGTCTTGATCATTCAACGACTTCACCAATAATCTTTCAGGGAGTTCTTCTCCCTTAACTTAGCTTTAATAGCTACTTCAGGGATTGATTTCCCTTGTTCTTCATTTTGCAATTGACTGAGCTGCAGAGAAGGATTTTATCATAGCTTCCCAGCGAAGCTATCATCTTGACTTGATCAAAGAAAGATCACTGCATGTTAAGTTCGCTACACAGGTAGAACTTGGGACTTAGTTCCTTCAAGGTTGAGCCAGTCTTGCCATATAGGTGGGGCTAAGACTGTGTCCCCCAGGATCAGTCTGGCTTAGCCATATAGGCGAGGCTAGGACTTGGCGTTTGCTGAGCTAACCCATCATTGCTTTGCAGGCGAGGCTATCCTCTGCTTTAACTGAAACCAATGCTTGACTGGAGCAGATTGCTTCGCCTCAAAGAATTTGACTTAGTGCCTTTGTAGCTTCTCCTGTGTTTAACTGTTAACTTCTTTCAGTTTGCACTGCAGTGAGCTATGTTCGCCAATCTTGTGACTTGATGAAAGAGACCGAAAAGTTGTCTTATGCTTCCCCAGTTGAAGCTTTACTTTTAAGCAGGAGGAACAAACTGGGGCAGCTGATTTGTGTCCCAGAGGCTGTTGGCAGTCGCTTATCTGAGATGATCCCTTTTGAGGCGAGGCTGGTGGTCGCTTATCTGAGATGATCCACTTCGGGAAAGCGGACGTCACCTGTGAGATCACTGACCTTGTCCTGGTGGCACCATCTGTCCTGGTGGCACCATCTGTCCTTATGTGAAGGATTATGGCCTTGTGCAGGAGGAAGGCCTTTTGTGTCTAGTTGGTCTGGCTTGAAAGTAGATAAAATCACTTGTATGTCTTTTGCGCAAATGATCCTGCTGAGCAACTGAATCTGTTGTACGAAACACAACCTTGATGTAATATCAATGTACCTTTGCTTTTAAATCAATAAAAGTTCATTTTCTGCTCATTTGATTTTTGCCTGCCTTCATTGAGAACGGGGCTGAACTTCGTGCGGAGTTAAGGACAAGGTCCTTTTTGAATGAGCTTCGCACGAAACTGGCATGTCGGCGAACTGTGCCTTTAGCGGGCTAAGGCAACCCTTTTGGCGGAGTTCTTGATGAACTTGTGTGAAGTCCGCACTTTAACTTGTGGCGAAGTTAGCCCTTAGTGGCTGAAGCAGCGTTTCTCGGGAAGGCGCTTTAGGCGGCGTTTCGAATTAATTTGAAACAACAGCCTGTACTATTTATAAGGCATCGTTTCAGGCGCTCATTGGCCTATAAAAGTCCGATTAGGCTGAGAAAGAACAGATCACTTCTCTTTTAAAAGAAATTTCAGAGAACTTTGACTCTTTTTTCTTCTTCTTTCCTTCTTATTCAAGAATTCAAGAACTTCCATAGTTCTTCAATGGCGCCCAAGAGACGAGCGGGAAAAGAAGTGGCAACTTCTGCAGCGGAGGGTCCCTCTCCTCCTCCAGTCATCGAACGACCAATCGCCGGTAGGGATCTTTCCCTTTCGATTAGAGACTGCCGTCTCTCTTTTAAAGCCGATGTTTGGCTATCTTTGGATGAATCCAGAATGATCGAGCATGATCTGATATTGTTAGGGAATCTATTTCCCTGCATTTCCCTTATTTTCTCGGACGGGGATCTAAGAACTGAACAGTTCTTCTTTAAGCTTCTAGGCGAAGCTATCTCTTAGACTGCCTTCATCCTGTTTGAACAACAGGATATGGGTCTGTCCCCTCAATCACGGCCGCAAAGGACTAATGATAATTTTTGACCATAATGCCCTTTTGACAAAGTTAGTCCTCAGGGCTGTGCTGCCTTCTGCTCAAGCTTTTCGAAGCGAAGATGACACTTGGACATTCCTGCGAAATGCAGACTTGACTATGAGGCTAAGCTTTGTTGAAGCTATTGCCTTGCTAGCTTCGCTCAAAGGGCGAGGCTATGCCTTGGCGAAACTTGTGTCTTTGTGTTCGCCTCTGCTGATGAACTAATCATGATTCTTCTTTGCTTCTGCAGTGCACTACACTCCTGGTCCTTTGAACAATCTATTTGGGATGACCAGAGGAGCGGACGGCAATATCAGCCTGCAATTTCAAGGGCATGCCTCTCTGTTTAGTGAGCGGAGTTCCGTCGTCCGAGACACGCTTATTCATGGTGGTGATCAATACACCACGAGGAGTATTTTGACTACGGCTCCCCTTGAAGATATCGACCGTCGAACTTATAGGAAGCCCGACTTCATGTTCGGGGATGCCGCACCAGACCCTGATCACCAACTACTAGCAGGGGAAGGGCAGTGGATTTTCCAGTTGGATGGTGAGAAGTTCTACCTTCTGTCCAACAAGCGTCATTTTTCTTTGTCTTCCTTCCAGTGCGTGACGCAGGCTCGGAAGATGTCGTGGGACGTGAGCCGGAGTACTGACTCTGTCCACATAGGAAAATTGATGCTTCAATCTCCTGGTTATGCAAGAGCAGGGCCTCCTCGTTGCATAATGGGTCTACATCCTGGGAATGTGTCGCGAGAGATCCCAGTGGGAGAGAATCTTGCTGTTGCGCTGACCTTTGGCAACAATTATGCAAGGTCAATGGGAACTATCCAGCCACTGACTTCATGACTCCAGGCTGGATTCACCCTCCGAAGGCATGGTGGAGGGATTTAACTGTATACATCCTCGCTCATTTCGAGGAGGATTTGGAGAGGCTGAACCTCTATGAGGCCGTCAGGGCGACCTGCTACGGTATTGAGATGAACGTGGCGTGCTTCTACGCCATCTTTGAATTGTATTGCCCAGCTTCAGGGACCTTCTTCACCCCTGTTGGCGAATTGGGTATGGCCTTGCATGAGATGTGGGAAGTCTCTGCTCTACCTTTTGGGTCTCTTCCCTATGAAGAATACTTCCCGTGCGAGGCAGAATTGGCTCTTCTGGAGAAGCAGGAGCCTGCCTTGTTCGAGACCTACAGGGAGTTAATGTGCCACTTGTACATTTGCTCCAGTATGCATGGGGGCAGTAAGGGAACCTCCTGTAGCTTGAAGAGCTGGGGAGATTACTTATTCCCGGATATGGAGAATACTCCTGAAGCGGCTCACTGTGGAGTTGCTGATGAAGACATCTTGGACCGAATACAAAAGCACTTCCATAGTTGTGAAAGAAGACGATGGTCCCTATGAGCAGGGTGATGTCCTTCAGAGTTTCCATCATCAGGCCCGCCGACCGATGTCCCGGAAGGCACTACTGGCTGGTTTCTTAACAGTCTGGCTGAAGAGGTGCGTGGTGCCGTCTTCTTCGGGTGACATCGTTCATACGAATGTTTTGCTGCCCGCTGTTCGTTTGGCTCATGGTCGTCCTCTGGGACTTCTTTCGGCCATGGTGTGCTGTATCCAGAGAGGCCTTCGTGCATTGACGGAGGCTTTTTGCAGGCCACCAACGACGAAGCGTGGAAAGGGGACCATTTCGCCCCGTGACGGACCTAATCCCAGAATAGGTCTGCCGTATACTTACTTGATGGCGTGGTTCGCCCTGCATTGTCCTTCTTTGATTGAAGCTGGAGAGGACCCCCCGCAAGGTGTTCGAATGGCGCTTCTCCGCCGATTCGAAGGATGCTCATGGCAGAAAACTTACGTGGCTGAGGCTCGTAAGTTGGTACGTCGTTATGACGTCTACAGTCTCTTCCGCTGTTTTTCCTATATTCGGGACGCAGGTTATGAGGAAGAGTTCAAAGATACGGGAGAGAGGCAGTCGTCCCTGAGCCGGGGAGTTTTTGAGTGGCTGGTCAGCATCCGGCCTTCACATCTATTATACCGGAGCGGTGATACCTGCTACTTGGAGCCTTATGTTCCAAGTCGGTTTGCTCGACAGTTTGGATATGACCAATTGTATGTGGGCAACCCAAATCTCAACCTGGCTTTCATGGGGAGCCTTATTGATGGAGCCCGTGCTTGGCAATTCTTCATTGCGGGCTGTACTGGGGCGCGGCTGCGTACGCCGTTGAGGACTCCCAATCTTCTAATGACCCTGAGCTTCTGCCAGTGTGTTTGACTGAGTTTTCCTGCACACGAAAATAAACAATTTTAGATTTAAGAAATAATAGTGCGCTAGGTTCTCAATACTAATCCGCGGTAGCAGGGTTATGCGGGTCGTGATCCTCAAGGAGGGACTGCGATGGAAGCGTTAAGCAAGTTATCTCCTTTTTTTTTATCTTTTTATTATTAACAGTTAGAAAGGAAGTGGTATTTACAATGGGTCGGAAAAAGATAAACTTTGGAGAAGATATGTGATTTATTCTACAAAAATAAAAGAAAGAAAAAGAAAAGAGAAAAATACTTACTTTATGTTGGTGGGGGAAAAACGTGAAAACCTTACATGTCTACCTTGCTTAGGAGGCGTTCAACGCATAGATCATAAACTCGAGCCCGGTCCTTGTGCACATTATATCGTCAAATATCAAGAACGAACTGATGCGAAGCCTGGAAGTGGAGAACGTTTTCATGAACTATCGTTGGCTTTCACGTAGCTTAGTTATACTTGCTTGGAATTCACTTGCATGTTCTTCAACAACCACAGAGATGAAAAGAGAAAAAGAAATAGAAAATAAAAATAAAAGTAAAACATAAAAATAAGAAACAAAATAAAATAATACCTTTATTGATCAGCGCAATGGCAGAGAAGAAGGAGGTACATCGGTGTCACGCTCAATATAATCCTCTCTCTCTCTTGAAAATGAAAGAAACCCTAATTACAAAACTAAAAGAAAGAAGAAAAACCCTAAAAAACCTAACTTTGGCCCTTGGCTCTTCGCTGGACGCTTTCTGTGTTGCATCTGCAGGGGTATTTATAGGAGTTGGAAGATGTAGAGTCCTAGTACAACTCTCCCAAAAAATCTTATCTCCAGACTTGTGGCACTTATCCATAGAAGTTCAAATCAAATCTGTCCTGCAATTTATTATCCTGTTGATTGCCAAAATTGGCTTATCTACAGACTGAATTGGAAAGTTTGATCAACATAAGAGTTGTAGGGCTTCAAGTCTTCTTTCTGGAGCATTTTGAATCATCGGATTTTCATATCTGTAGCAAACGTTATGATCTGAATACTAAACATGTACAGTCTGAATCCGAATTTATCTTTAAACTCTTTCCTGCAAGCATTTAGGGTTGAATAGAAGTCTATCCTTCCCTCTTCTTTGTATTTGCAACTTTGGCCCTTATGTATTTGCACTTTTGACATTTGATATTTGCACTTTTACACCTGGGCTTGGACTTTGGCTTGGATATGGGCTTTTGGGCTTCATTAAGCTTTATTTCTTATAAAAATAAGAACTCGAGGCCTGCACACAATAAATCACAAAATATTAATAAATGTGCAGAATTAAATGAATAAATATGAAAATGTGATGGTAAATGTTATGATAAAAATGCATTTTTCACTACCAATCACACCCCCACACTTATCTTTTTGCTCGTCCTCGAGTAAAAACAAATTAAAAGAAAAAGTTAATCTAACCTAACTCACTTTCGTAGGAATCACGATTGCACTTAGCACGTGCAACAAGCCGTTAAACCTCTAGGTTACCCTAGAGGACGAGTGTTGTCTCGTGAGGATTTTCAGCGGATTGCACCCACAAAATCCATAAAAAGAAAATATTTGAATTATTATTGAAGAGACTAAGTAGTCTATAAGTTTTAGGATCCTCATTTTTATTCATTCTTAGACTTAGTCTTTATAAAGTAAATTGTTTTCATTTTAGGTAAGGGTCAAAATTGAACTTCTAATATAGTCTTTTTCGTTACCAAAAATCATATGCATCCTTATGAATTTATACTAGGAATTCCTTAACTTGGACTCTCATGCCTCTATATATATATTTTTTTTCTTTTTTTTTGTTTAATATGTATAACGCATCTAATTTTCTTTCGTATAAGCATTAAGGCTTCTTGAGGCCCTCATACCTAACTAATTGACTATTAGATGTGTTAATACATATATAAGTAATTTTTCCTTAATTTCATTAGGCTTTCTAATCCACCCATGTAACGAACTTAAAGTCGATGACTCCCAAACCGGTTGGCTTTAGGGCACCAGGTGAGAAAACACCCCGCGGACTCAAATTCGAGTGAAATAGGCCCCAAAACTAAGGACTTTATTTTATTTACTCACCTTTAGGCATGAATACTTATGCTTCTTGAGGCACATGTATCAGCTTAATTGGTGATTTTTTTTCTTTTTTTTTTTATAATGAGGCACAAGGTCTTTGTCTTAGAATCTTAGATATGCATTTGGTATGCACATTTCATTAAGGTAAAAATTAAGACTAACTACTTATTCAATTTCTCCTCCTATACTTAAAAATTCAACAATTTATTTATTTTGACCAAGTTTTTAGAAATCCTAATCATGATTTTCCTAATCCTTAAAACTAACTTAGGTTTCTTTCAAAAAAATAAGTCAAAATACTGTCCTTTTTATAACATTTTTTTTTTAATTTTTTTTTATTAGCAAATTTTGTTAGTGTCTACTTATGTTAGTATGTTAGTAAAGCTATTAGCAATTTTTGTTAGTGTCTACTTATGTTAGTATGTTAGTAAAGCCTACCCCCACACTTATCTCATGCATTGTCCTCAATGTATGAATGAATGCATATATGCATGAAACAGAACAAGGGAAGGCGGAAGTTACCTTAGGGTGGTGGTTCCGGTGGTGGTCTAATTGGTCCACGAAATGCGGCCCAAACAAGATAACGTGGTAGTTCACGGGACCTACCTTTATTGACCTCTTTTTTATTTACATATTTACAGTCCCCAGAATGAATAGGATCATGGAAGATCCTCTCGTGAAACTTACTCCCTTTACATGACCAGTCCTGGAAAATCATCACAGAGTCATGGTCTATACCTATGTCCAACAAAAGAATGTGACTTGGTAAAATGGTTGACTTGGACTCAAGAATGATAGGTTCAGGATCTAATACCGACTCAGGAAAGAAACTCAAATCAAGTAAAGGTTCAGGAGTCGGGCTAGGATCAAGAAGTGGGTCCAAGTCAAGAATTTGAAACTCAAGTCTACAATCATTTTCCCACAATGGAATGTGACTCAATGTTGGTGATTCAAGTTCAGGAATGATAGGTGTGGGAATCAAAACTGACTCTAAAATATTACCTAAGTCGGGTAACAAAACAGGAGTCAATAATGATTCGGGAATTTGAACTTGATCATAGATTTGGGAATCTAGGTCACATATCTCATTAGTTTCAATCTCATAAAAATGGGAACTTGCCAATTTTTTCATGGGACTTTCAAAATTGCACAATTGGTCAAGTTCAATATGATCATCAAAAATGGGTGATTCAATTTCATGATCTATGGGTACGGGAATAAATGTTGGCTCAGAAAATTGGTCCAAATTGGGTAAGGATACTGGAGTCAACATAGATTCGAAGATGGAAACTGAATCGCAAAGTTGGGGATCGGGTTCACATTCATAATCTAATTCAATCTCATTGAAATTAAAACTAGCCAATTTGTCCAAGGATTGGGATTGAGCAAGTTCATATTGATGTGATGAAATTGAATTTTGATCAAGGTCTTCTAAACAGAATGATTCTTGGTTCCTATCAAGATGCTCAAGAATGTTTGAAAGTCTAGAAATTTGATCATTCATTGTATCTTGCAACCGATCCACTTTTTCTTCTAACCCATCGAATAGATCAATGGAGGACTGAAACCTTGGTGATGTGGGAAAAGACGTATATGAAGATAATGGTTGAACAGGTGGTTGACCATATGGCTCAGGGGTGTTGAATCCCCATTGACTCTGTGAAGAGTAGTGATGATTATTCCAATCTTGTTCATAGTATTGGGACTGGGGCATGTAATGATTCGGATAAGACCAATCTGGCACACTAGGTTGGTTAGAGTTATGATATGCCGGGTTGGTAATATCCGAAAAAGAGGTTGGTGTATAATATGGATCCTCATTAAAATTGAAAAAATTATTGTTATAGGCCATATCACACAAAGCAAACAAAAGAAAAAAAAACAAACAAAAAAGAAAAATTTCTAACCTAAGTTATGGTAGACCTAGACCTAGACGACTCCTAACTGGTTAGACTGTCCACGGGAGGTAGGGTGTAGACTTTGACCACAAGTTAATCAGCCAGGTCGGGGCAAGAGTGGTGGGAGGTTTTCCGTCAAAGACGTTCCTTAATTAAATAACCACCACACTTCGGGCTTTCGGCCCTCAATCCCCTTCCTAGACACTGATTTGGCAGGAGTCAACTTCCAACACCGTTCCCCCTTAGGATAATCTCCTAATTGAGTCCGAGTGTCCCTAGGGCCAACGTCTACTCAGTTTTAGTTAGGCTTGGGTTAGTGAGTGCTTGGGATATGATTTTTGGGCTAAGGAAGGGTGATGAAATCCCCACCTTATCTTGTTAATGGGTTATGACCTTAAGATGAATTAGTGCAAGTGTACAAGATAAATAGATAAAAATCACTCAAAGCAGAAAATCAACCAAGAGATGAGTCCTATTCTACATGCAATGCGTACGTACCTTGCTCCTCCAGCACTCTTCAACAGTAAATAAAAATAATTGAAAAGACACGTGCCTAATATGCAAACGTCTAATCAATTTTATTTTTAACAACCAATAATTTACTGTTGAATTAATTAGCAGTTGCAGAGTGATCACAGAGAAATATAATCACAGCAGAACTCAGAATTTTGCAATGCAGAGCAACCTGCAGAAAAGCAGGTTAGTAGTTCACTACTATTGCCGCGGAATCGCGGCTTTTGCCGCGGATCCGCGGCAAATTAGTAGATCCAGGTGCTCTGCCCGCGGCAAATTAGTAGATCCAGGTGCTCTGCCTTCGAGGGCAGAGGCACTGGATTGCTGTATGTCCTTGCTGCTGCTCTGTTTTTGTTTCCTGTTCTCTGTACCTGCAACAGAAAAGAATAAAGAATTAGTTAAAAATTAAATTTTTTTTATTAGAGAATAATTTACCGTCCCTCCCGGCAACGGCGCCAATTTGTTTGACTGAGTTTTCCTGCACACGAAAATAAACAATTTTAGATTTAAGAAATAATAGTGCGCTAGGTTCTCAATACTAATCCGCGGTAGCAGGGTTATGCGGGTCGTGATCCTCAAGGAGGGACTGCGATGGAAGCGTTAAGCAAGTTATCTCCTTCTTTTTTATCTTTTTATTATTAACAGTTAGAAAGGAAGTGGTATTTACAAAGGGTCGGAAAAAGATAAACTTTGGAGAAGATATGTGATTTATTCTACAAAAATAAAAGAAAGAAAAAGAAAAGAGAAAAATACTTACTTTATGTTGGTGGGGGAAAAACGTGAAAACCTTACATGTCTACCTTGCTTAGGAGGCGTTCAACGCATAGATCATAAACTCGAGCCCGGTCCTTGTGCACATTATATCGTCAAATATCAAGAACGAACTGATGCGAAGCTTGGAAGTGGAGAACGTTTTCATGAACTATCGTTGGCTTTCACGTAGCTTAGTTATACTTGCTTGGAATTCACTTGCATGTTCTTCAACAACCACAGAGATGAAAAGAGAAAAAGAAATAGAAAACAAAAATAAAAGTAAAACATAAAAATAAGAAACAAAATAAAATAATACCTTTATTGATCAGCGCAATGGCAGAGAAGAAGGAGGTACATCGGTGTCACGCTCAATATAATCCTCTCTCTCTTGAAAATAAAAAGAAACCCTAATTACAAAACTAAAAGAAAGAAGAAAAACCCTAAAAACCTAACTTTGGCCCTTGGCTCTTCGCTGGACGCTTTCTGTGTTGCATCTGCAGGGGTATTTATAGGAGTTGGAAGATGTAGAGTCCTAGTACAACTCTCCCAAAAAATCTTATCTCCAGACTTGTGGCACTTATCCATAGAAGTTCAAATCAAATCTGTCCTGCAATTTATTATCCTGTTGATCGCCGAAATTGGCTTATCTACAGACTGAATTGGAAAGTTTGATCAACATAAGAGTTGTAGGGCTTCAAGTCTTCTTTCTGGAGCATTTTGAATCATCAGATTTTCATATCTGTAGCAAAAGTTATGATCTGAATACTAAACATGTACAGTCTGAATCCGAATTTATCTTTAAACTCTTTCCTGCAAGCATTTAGGGTTGAATAGAAGTCTATCCTTCCCTCTTCTTTGTATTTGCAACTTTGGCCCTTATGTATTTGCACTTTTGACATTTGATATTTGCACTTTTACACCTGGGCTTGGACTTGGGCTTGGATATGGGCTTTTGGGCTTCATTAAGCTTTATTTCTTATAAAAATAAGAACTCGAGGCCTGCACACAATAAATCACAAAATATTAATAAATGTGCAGAATTAAATGAATAAATATGAAAATGTGATGGTAAATGTTATGATAAAAATGCATTTTTCACTACCAATCACAGTGGTATGCAACTTTCAACTCCACACCTCTTGGATTCAATGCTAACAGCTCTGGTGTGAAGTTAATTTCTCAACGGCTGAAGCGAAAGGTCTCTGAGAGAAGGGAAGGTAAGAGGGTTCGCGTCCCAGGCATGGAGGAATTTGTTGCTGTGGATGACAGCGAAGCCTCGGATGCGGAGAGTCCTCGCTTTGAAGCAGAGACAGGTGTCGGGACTCCTGCCGCTGGTTCTGGCGTGATGGGGACAGTTCCCCCAAGACATGTGGAAGAAGCAGAGGAGGAAGGTTCTGATGCCCCTCTCAAGCGCAAACGGACAGGTGGGTCTCGTAGGAAGGAGTTGGTGAAGAAGCCCCGTCGCCAAGCTCCTACGGTTGTCGTAGAGGGCGAACCATCTGTAGCGGTTCCTCCTCTTGTCCCATTAATAGTTGAACCGTCGGTTGCTGAACCGACTACTGGTGAGGTTGCTCCGGACTTAGGTAAGATCAGCTTTGTCTTTGTAATATATCTTCCATGTGTTCTGGACCGCTCATTATCTGCTTCGTGATGTAGGAGCTGAGGCGGTGACGAGCCCGAGAGCTGAGGCCGTCGGAGAACAAGGGGAACATTATGATCCTTTGTTCGCTTACCACGAGGGTGATAAGGCCGGCTATTTTGCCGTCCCGGAGGAATCCGGAGGTGACGCAGCTGACGTTTGTCCTTCGGGCGCTGGGACTTTCAAGGGAAGTCCTGTAGCGTCAAGCTCTTTTGGGTGGTCCACGGAAGATTCGGCAAGCGAAAGCGGGCCGGCCATTCGTGTTGACTCCGCAAAGGACTTTCCAATGGAGCCCATGGAGACTGATGCGGCTGCCAAGATGTTTGAGGCGACTTCATCCTTTGGTATTGTTGCTACCTTTTGGCTTTCACTATTTATTGTGTCTTGCCTAAACACAATTTTGTTGCAGGTGTTCCGCCTCAAGGTGCGTCAACTTCAAGGGAACCAGAAGATCTTCCCGCGGGGTCAAGGGGTGACATGAGTACTTCGACCGCGGCGGATGCTGCCGTGTTGGACGCGCTGTATGGTGACCTACCCCCATATCGGCCTGAGCTAGCCGAAGGAACAGAGGTTGAAGGGGTGGTAGTCCCGGAGGTGTCCTCACTCCCAACTATATCAACGAGTGAGGCGCCGTCAGTTATGCCAAGTGCGGAGCTGAGAGTGATTACAAGCCCTACTTCCCCAACGCTGGTGGTTGAGCCTGCTGTTCAGGGGATGGTCACTAGTCCTACCTCAGCGGTGGCTAGTGTACTGATTTCAATGAAGACTCCGCCGAGATCATTGATGACCTGTCATGCTGCTGCAGCCAGTGTTCCCGCCGTTCCTTCCACAGTGGTGTCAACCAGGCTGGTGGATTTTCCTGAGGTTGTCCGTCTACCAGAAGTGGCCGAGATTGAAAATGATTTTATAGGTGACATAGTCGATAGCTTTTATAAAGGCTTAGGGCGATCCATCGATCTGGTCTTGAAAGGTTCGACTATGTCGTTCTCAACGTTAAAGGTGGTCCTCTCCCGCAGTATTGAAAGTATTCGGGACCTTGAAGGGTATCACCAGGCCACTGCCTTGGAACTCCTGGTCGATCAATTTGAGAGGGACGTAGAGGAATGGTGCCGTCTTAGCCGCTCAGACCTGGAGTCTTCGGCTAGTGAGCAGCTTGCGCATCTTGTCGCTCAAATGCATGAAGCCCGTCTTACTGCTCAGGAGGTTGCTAAGGCTATTTCTTCTAACTTGAAATCCTTGGAGACAAGGAAAGTAGAGGTTAGGAATGCCATTGATGCCTCCAACAGTGCTCTTCTTGACGCTGAAGATAAAATTGGGAAGGCCAAGGAGATGATCAGGAAGGCAAATCTTCTCTTATCCAGGGCTGAACCAGTGCGTCTTGAAGAGACTACGCGGCTTGAGCAGCTTAAGGCCCAGAGTGACGAACTCTCGCGGCAGGAGTTAGCTCAGAGGGCAACCTTGGTTGAGGTCGAAGCTCGTTTGGCCCAGGCAACGAACTTTAATGAGGTTGAGCTGAGGTCGCAGGCGCTTGTCCGGGCTGCTAATGATTGGAGGACGAGGCTGGCTTCCCTTGAAGAGCGGATCAGATCTTATAATGTACGCCCGTAGGTCGTAATATATGTGCCTCCATGTATCCCATCCTTTTGGAATCAATGAAAATAATAATTTTTGTTTTGACTCCCTGTCGAATCCCCAAATTGATCCACTTTCTGAATTGTCGGTTCCAAATTGTATTGGTGCCATTTGAGAGAATAGTCCTTTGCTGGATTGAATGCTGAGACTTGGCAGTCTGTCAGTTCAGAGGTCGCGATGACATAACTGGTTGAGGAGCCACCAAGCTTCATGATTGGTGATACTTGTCTTTTGTAAATGTCAACAAGTATCGAGACCTGTCTTTTGTAAATGTCAACAGGGCTCGGGGTTGAGACTTGTCTTTTGTAAATGTCAACAAACTCGAAATTGAGACTTGGCTGTCTGCTGGTTCAGAGGTCGCAATGACATAACCGAATGAGACGCCACCAAGCTCAAGGTTGGTGATACTTGTCTTTTGTAGATGTCAACAAGTATCGAGACCTGTCTTTTGTAAATGTCAATAGGGCTCGGGGTTGAGACTTGTCTTTTGTAAATGTCGACAAGCTCGAAATTGAGACTTGGCTGTCTGCTGGTTCAGAGGTCGCAATGACATAACCGAATGAGACGCCACCAAGCTCAAGGTTGGTGATACTTGTCTTTTGTAGATGTCAACAAGTATCGAGACCTGTCTTTTGTAAATGTCAACATGGCTCGGGGTTGAGACTTGTCTTTTGTAACTGTCGACAAGCTCGAAATTGAGACTTAGCTGTCTGCTGGATCAGAGGTCGCAATGACATAACCGAATGAGACGCCACCAAGCTCAAGGTTGGTGATACTTGTCTTTTGTAGATGTCAACAAGTATCGAGACCTGTCTTTTGTAAATGTCAACAGGGCTCGGGGTTGAGACTTGTCTTTTGTAAATGTCGACAAACTCGAAATTGAGACTTGGCTGTCTGCTGGTTCAGAGGTCGCAATGACATAACCGAACGAGACGCCACCAAGCTCAAGGTTATAATGGAGTTTGGAACAAGTCTCGTCTTCACGGGGAGAAACGAGGGAATCACTGTCATAGGTTTAATGTTAACGTAACAGCGAAATGCATATGTGGTCTTACCATTCTATGGATGAGAATTGGTAAGTGATTTTGGAGGTCTCGTTTTCGCGGGGAAAAATGAGGGAATCACTGTCATAGGTTTAATGTTAACATAACAGCGAAATGCATACGTGGTCTTACCATTCTATGGATGAGAATTGGTAAGTGATTTTGGAGGTCTCGTTTTCGTGGGGAAAAATGAGGGAATCACTGTCATAGGTTTATTGTTAACGTAACAGCGAAATGCATATGTGGTCTTACCATTCTATGGATGAGAATTGGTAAGTGATTTTGGAGGTCTCGTTTTCGCGGGAAAAAACGAGGGAATCACTGTCATAGGTTTAATGTTAACGTAACAGCGAAATGCATACGTGGTCTTTCCATTCTATGGATGAGAATTGGTAAGTGATTTTGGAGGTCTCGTTTTCGCGGGGAAAAACCGAGGGAATCACTGTCATAGGTTTAATGTTAACGTAACAGCAAAATGTTGGCCCAAAGGCCCATCACTCTAGTTTTGATGATGATTAACTCATGTAGTTATAGTACTAATGATCTTGTGTTTAATTAGTGACAGATTCATGATCAAGATCTTAGTAGGTGCATAGCTTCAACAAAGGATTTAAAGTCAAGTTTTAGAGCTAGCACCGGTTGATTCACGAGCCTATGCATCAAGACCACATCAAGAGTCGAGCTCGTTGGATCGTGTTTGGACCAAGTCTAGAAGATGAGAAGGCTTCAAGAGAAGACTTCAAGAAGATGAAGACTTGTGTCTAGGTTTGTTTTTAGAAGATTTTGTTTCTAGTTAAAATGTGAAGGATACAGTAGTTGGTGGATTGCTCAAGTATCATATTATACATACACACTCTTGATAGTTTTGTTTTTACAAAAGAATTTTTATTTTAGAAAATATAGTTTTGGTTTTTGGTATTTCTTATATGCATGTCTTTTATCCAAAACCAAGTTTAGAGCTTAATGCCAAAAACATAGATATTTCATCTTAATTGTGTAGTGGATCATATCCATACACACTATGCTTTAATGAATTCAAAATATCTTATTTTTGTATCATGAAGAAGTTTGGAAAACAAAGTTTTAGAAAAATACTAGTTTTCATTTGAGCCATATTTTTCAAGTTACAAAAATAGCTCAAAACATTTGTAAACATGCCTTGATTTTGTGCAAGCATGTTTGTTTATCAAAGTATAACATCAAAACTATTTTTGTATATTTTTCAGTATTTTATGGGATTTTATTTGAATCAAAAAGACCAAGTTTTAATCCCTAGATTTTCTGTTCCAGGCTTCAGCCAGTCGACTAGTCGACCGACCAAGTCGACTAGGGCTGAAGTGGGTCGACCGACGTGCACAGACGTGCACGCCAGTTCTGCAGGATGGCCGGCCGACCGACCCGGTCGACCGTCCAGAGAGCTCTGCTCTCTGGAAAGGCCCCGGCGGACCGTGCGGTCGACCAGACAGAGAGATTGCTCTCTGTATCCTGGATTGGCCGACCGCCCGGTCAACCGATAGCTCAAACGGTCTGAAATATGACCGTTGGCCGGCCGACCGGACGGTCGACCGTTAGGCCTGACAGAACCCCAACGGCTAGTTTTTCTAGCCCTATAAATTTGGGGGTTTGGGCATTGTTTTCACCAAGATTTGGAGAGTATTTTTGAGCCAGTTTTTCCAATCCTTTTCAGAGGTTTTTCTCCACAAATTTGAGAGCAAATATTTCCTATCAAAAGGGAAGATTTTATCAAGAGTGTTTAAAGTGATTCTTTGAGTTTTCCTCCACCATTCTCTTCCTAGTTTTTCTCACACAAACACTTGAGCTATCCATTGCTATGTCTACCCTATAGGGACTGTTATTGTGAGAGGATTTTAGGTGATCAAGAGTTGTAATCACCAAAGTTCTACTTTGTTCCTTTGAGGAGGCGGACGGTTGTGTTTGCATTGTTTCGGGTCCTAGTGGGGACTTGGTGGTTTCGAGTTCGTGTGTGAACTCCGTGTTTGAGGTGTGGCCTCGGCGAGCCGGTGGGCTTGCGGTGTGTACGGACTAGGGAGTCCGAGAGTTGTAGGTGTTGCGGCACCGGGTGATCCATTGGGATCGATTATAGTGAAAATCCTTCGTGTGTCGAAGTCGGGGATGTAGAGCAAGGGTGCTCGAACCTCGAAACAAATCTCTTGTGTTTGCGATTGCTCACTCTCTCTCTCTCTTTTTGTCTTTATATCTTGCATACTTTTATTGTGTATCTTTATATGCTTGATATATTCATTTGTGCTCATTTATATACATGCGTGGGATTGTTTGCTAACACTTGTATTCAACCAAGAGAGCCAACGCGGCACCTCAACCCTTATCTAGGGGAATCTAGAGGAGTTTGTCCAGAGCCCTTCACGGGGAATTCGGCAACACTCTTGTGTTATACGTGGTGTTTAGTGTAAGAGTTTAGTTTAGGTCATTATAGTTTTTACTTCCGCATTATTTGGCATTAAGTGACCATTAGATTAGCCATCACCTATTCACCCCCCCTCTAGGTGAACTTACAATTGGTATCAGAGCTTGGTACTCTGATTTGGGTCTTACAACCTAGAGTTAAAGATCCTCTTTTTTAGGCTAATCACATATTTTGTACACACACTATGGATTTCATGACACCACCTATGTTTGACATTCTTAACATCCAAATTTGGAAGGTTAAGATGTCTTTGTACCTCAAGGCCCTAGGCATTCATGTTTACCTTGCCATCACTAATGATTATTGTTTAAATGGCAAGAATTTTGAGGCTAATGCAAAACCCCTTTATGCTTTAAAGAGTACCCTAAATGATGACTATTTATCTAGGGTTTCTAACATTGACTCGGCTTTTGTAGCATGGAACATCATCACCTCCCTCGGCGAAAAGGATCTATATTATGTCGGGAGCGATTCGGACGTTGGAAGCAACACCTCCAACTTGTGCTATATGGTCCAAGGGGATAACCCCCTTGAGGTAACTACCGAATCCGAGGATGAGGATGTTAACATGTCATATGAAGAGCTTTCTACATTTTGCCAATTATTGCTTGAAAAATATGACATGATTAAGAAAGATAATAAAAATTTGAAAAAGAAATTTGATTGCATGCATATATAACAAGATTCATTTAAATCTAAAATTGCATGCTTAGAAAAGGAAAATAAAGATTTGAAAAATGAGAATGTTTCCCTCATGTCTAAATTGAATGATCTTTGTGAAGGAAACACAAGTTTGAAAAATAAAATTGATTTGGTGGAAAAATAAAAGGAAGTTGTTTTTCAAGAAAATAATTCTTTAAAAAGAAAGATTTGTGAAAAAGAAAAAGAATTTGTTTCGAAAAAGAAAAAGAAAAATGATTTTATATCTCATCATGCTTTACATGCCACCACAAATGAGATAAATGATTTGAAAAATAAAGTGGATTGTTTGAGTTCAACTTTGAACTCTTGTGCATTTCACCATACTAGATTGGAGTCCTTGTTTTCAAAGAAACAAACTCCACACATTCATGCACAATATCATCATGCATTTGCTTATGTTGCATGTCATGATCACACTCACACACTTAAGCATTCTAAGGTGTACATATGTACACATTGTGGCCGCAAAGGCCATTTAGCAAAATTTTGTTATGACAAGTTGCATCATTTTAACTTTGCTAATAATAAAAATTTTTGGGTTCCTTACAAGACTAACCCCAAAGGACCCAAGAAAATCTGGGTACCAAAATCCCCACCTTGTGTATTTGATGTAGGTGAGGGCTCTCACAAAACGTGAGAGATTTGGTGCCTTGATGGTGGGTGCACTTGAACTAAAAGGACACATATTTGGAGCACCGCTATCAAGGAGGTTTGGTGGGAAAGACCACCATGCTTGGAGCTTTGGAGTTGGTAACAATCTCTAAACTCCTACTTTTTATGTACATATTTTTTACATATATCATATTCATAGCATGTTCATGTTTTGTGTTCTTATGTGCTTCATGTGGTAAAAACATGCTTAGATGTAGTTTTTATCAAAACTTGTATTATTCATGTACAAATAGTGAGTTACATTTGATTTATATATATTGCACTTCATGCTCATTTGTACCCACTATATGCACATGTATAGGCTAGTTTTGATGATTCTTTCATTTATACTTGTTTTGCCAATTTTCATGTTTTACTTCATGTATATGTATTTTTTATTCAAATCTAATAAATGTACATGTATATCCTTTTTGAGTCTCTTGCCTTCATGCAAATACCATTAATAGACTCTTTTATGTTTGGGATATGTATGCATATTATTAGATTTAGATAAATCATACATATACCTAGAAGTTTGTTTTGTTTTAATGAAAAAAATGAATTTTTATGATTTAAAAATGATACTCACACTTTTTGAGCTTCAATGTCTATTTTCATGAAAATGCTATTTACATGACTTTTGAACACTCACACTTTATTTATTTTGTCATGACTTAGTTTCATGGACATATTTTGAGCTTTATAGACTATGAGTGTAAAATTTTGTGTATTTAGTTTTGTTTCATGAAAAACATATGATTTATTGTATTTTGAAGGATCTTTAACTAGTTTTTTTTTAAAATCAATTTATACTAGTTATTTATTCTTCAAATTAGTAGTTTATGAGATATCCACATGATCCTACTTTACTTCAATCATATGGATAAATTATTTTGTGTTCTCAAGATTTGATGCTTCCTGAATTGAATATTAGTTTAAAAGTTAGTTTTTGTCAATACTAGGATTTATACTTATTGTTGGTCACAAATAAATCTATATATGGTTGGGTTTGATTGCTTATTTGTGCCCATTAGGTGTGCTAGTATAGCCTAGTTTTGATGATCCTTACATTTTTAAACTTGTATTCCCATTTTGGATTTGTGTTATGATCATGTGCTTTCATTTCATGTATATGTTTATTTTGCCAAACTTTAAGATATACATGTATACCTCTTGAGTCATTTGCCTTTCATGCAAATCTATATATATGGACTCAATTGTGTTTAGGGATATGTATGTATACTTCTTGTGTTGTCAAAACATACATATACCTTGAAATATAAATTTTTTAAATAAAAAATTTTTTGTGGTGATTTTTATGTTTTCAAAATTTATGATAATTTTCACATTGTCTTATTTAAAGGAATATTGAGCTTCATTGCCATTTTCATGTGATTTACACATATTTCATGAAAAATATTTATTTTATTCCTTGATTGAAGGATTCCGTACTAGTTTTCAATTCATTTAACTAGTTCGAGTTCTTCATGTGGTAGATTATATGATGTATACACTTAATCTTATTTTTCTATTGGTATCATTGGATATTTTCAATTGGTATCAATATGAACTTCTTTTGTATATACTCATATTTTGTTTTCCCATATATGTATGTATCAATTTCATTTGGTATACTCATTTTTCATACATATATATGAGTTATTTGTGCTTGAGTTAAAATTGTTTTACATGTTTAAAGCACAAAGTTGTTTATGATAAGAAAATAAATATTTTAAGAAAAATTCTCAAGATTTGTTTTATTGAGAAAATTCAAAATTTTGTTTTATAAGAAAAATTCAAAATTTTTGATTTTTATTGCCTATATGCAAGGAGAGCTTAACATCTCTTCTACATATAGATTCATGTTGAGTGTATTGTATATTGAGGAGCTTGACAACTCTTCTTTATGTGGTGCACGTGTGTAGGGGGAGCTTCACATCTCTTCTTATGCATTACATAATATGTGTTATGTGAATTGGGGCTTGTCATCCCTTCTTCATGTAATGCATATGTGTAGGGAAGCTAATTTAGCGTCTTCCTCTTCATGAATGTATATCGCATATAACCTTTCTTGATTGATTTGGTTTACCCCTTCTTTGGTTCTTTGTTTCGGACAAAAAGGGGGAGAAAAATTGATGATTTTGTTTTACTTTAACCCCTTTGTTGATGATTGACAAAAAGGGGGAGAGGTATTTGGTATTTGGTATATATGCATGCTTTTGTGGTTAAAAGATTTATGTTTATGCATATATGTTTTTGTTTTGCAAATAGGAGAAAAAGAATTTGATCTGTTTTATGCTTCTTAGCATGTTTATCTCCTTGATTTGCATACATGTCATGTGCTTCATTTTCATATTATATTGTTTATTTGTTATGCATGAGTTAAGGGGGAGCTTCTTTGAAGCTTTACTTTAATCCATGCATATATAACTTCATGAGTTTTGTCATCATCAAAAAGGGGGAGATTGTTGGCCCAAAGACCCATCACACTAGTTTTGATGATGATTAACTCATGTAGTTATAGTACTAATCATCTTGTGTTTAATTAGTGACAGATTCATGATCAAGATCTTAGTAGGTGCATAGCTTCAACAAAGGATTTAAAGTCAAGTTTTGGAGCTAACACCGGTTGATTCACGAGCTTATGCATCAAGACCACATCAAGAGTCGAGCTCGTTGGATCGTGTTTGGACCAAGTCTAGAAGATGAGAAGGCTTCAAGAGAAGACTTCAAGAAGATGAAGACTTGTGTCTAGGTTTGTTTTTAGAAGATTTTGTTTCTAGTTAAAATGTAAAGGATAGAGTAGTTGGTGGATTGCTCAAGTATCATATTATACACACACACTCTTGATAGTTTTGTTTTTACAAAAGAAATTTTATTTTAGAAAATATAGTTTTGGTTTTTGGTATTTCTTATATGCATGTCTTTTATCCAAAACCAAGTTTAGAGCTTAATGCCAAAAACATAGATATTTCATCTTAATTGTGTAGTGGATCATATCCATACACACTATGCTTTAATGAATTCAAAATATCTTGTTTTTGTATCATGAAGAAGTTTGGAAAACAAAGTTTTAGAAAAATACTAGTTTTCATTTGAGCCATATTTTCCAAGTTACAAAAATAGTTCAAAACTTTGTAAACATGCCTTGATTTTGTGCAAGCATGTTTGTTTATCAAAGTATAACATCAAAACTATTTTTGTATATTTTCTGTATTTTATGGGATTTTATTTGAATCAAAAAGACCAAGTTTTAATCCCTAGATTTTCTGTTCCAGGCTTCAGCCAGTCGACTAGTCGACCGACCAAGTCGACTAGGGCTGAAGTCGGTCGACCGACCGGTCGACCGACGTACACAGACGTGCACGCCAGTTCTGCAGGATGGCCGGCCGACCGACCCGGTCGACCGTCCAGAGAGCTCTGCTCTCTGGAAAGGCCCCGGCCGACCGTGCGGTCGATCGGACAGAGAGATTGCTCTCTGTATCCTGGATCGGCCGACCGCCCGGTCGACCGATAGCTCAAACGGTCTGAAATATGACCGTTGGCCGGTTGACCGGACGGTCGACTGTTAGGCCTGACAGAACCCCAACGGCTAGTTTTTCTAGCCCTATAAATTTGGGGGTTTGGGCATTGTTTTCACCAAGATTTGGAGAGTATTTTTGAGCCAGTTTTTCCAATCCTTTTCAGAGGTTTTTCTCCACAAATTTGAGAGAAAATATTTCCTATCAAAAGGGAAGATTTTATCAAGAGTGTTTAAAGTGATTCTTTGAGTTTTCCTCCACCATTCTCTTCCTAGTTTTTCTCACACAAACACTTGAGCTATCCATTGCTATATCTACCCTATAGGGAGTGTTATTGTGAGAGGATTTTAGGTGATCAAGAGTTGTGATCACCAAAGTTCTACTTTGTTCCTTTGAGGAGGCGGACGGTTGTGTTCGCATTGTTTCAGGTCCTAGTGGGAACTCGGTGGTTTCGAGTTCGTGTGTGAACTCCGTGTTTGAGGTGCGGCCTCGGCGAGCCGGTGGGCTTGCGGTGTGTACGGACTAGGGAGTCCGAGAGTTGTAGGTGTTGCGGCACCGGGTGATCCATTGGGATCGATTATAGTGGAAATCCTTCGTGTGTCGAAGGCAGGGATGTAGAGCAAGGGTGCTCGAACCTCGAAACAAATCCCTTGTGTTTGCGATTGCTCACTCTCTCTCTCTCTCTCTTTGTCTTTATATCTTGCATACTTTTATTGTGTATCTTTATATGCTTGATATATTCATTTGTGCTCATTTATATACATGCGTGGGATTGTTTGCTAACACTTGTATTCAACCAAGAGAGCCAACGCGGCACCTCAACCCTTATCTAGGGGAATCTAGAGGAGTTTGTCCAGAGCCCTTCACGGGGAATTCGGCAACACTCTTGTGTTATACGTGGTGTTTAGTGTAAGAGTTTAGTTTAGGTCATTATAGTTTTTACTTCCGCATTATTTGGCATTAAGTGACCATTAGATTAGCCATCACCTATTCACCCCCCCTCTAGGTGAACTTACACGAAATGCATATGTGGTCTTACCATTCTATGGATGAGAATTGGTAAGTGATTTTGGAGAGGGAATCAAATGGGAACTGGTCCCTTAGGATTTTTAGCAAATCCCCAGCTGTCAACGGGTTTGATATGCCTTTACCAACTACCGTTTGAATTGGGCTAGCCATGCTATTCCCCTCAGCATGATGAGTTATCGAGGATTTATGTTGGGCTTAAAGGCCAACATTTTCCTCTATCCTTAATCGTTTAGGATGTTGGATTGGGCTAGCCATGCTATTCCCCTCAGCATGATGAGTTATCGAGGATTTATGTTGAGCTTAAAGGCCAACATTTTCCTCTATCCTTAATCGTTAAGGATGTTGGATCATCTGGTTAACGTATGTGTAGCCTTGATTCTCCTTTAAGACAACCAGTGTATGGCCAGGTTCCTACTGGTTTATGGTTGTATGATCTCGCTTGGAGGAAGAGAAAGGCTCTCTTTGTGTGTACTTTGAACACGAAGGTCTTGATCAGAGGTGTAATGTTAACTTGATCATGAGAAGGATCCTTGCTTAAGGATAATACTTCTTTAAGAACTTGCCATTGACCGGCATCATGAGTAGGTCGCCATCTGAAGTCATAAGGCGGTATGCTCCATTTGAATAGACTATTTCTATGACAAACGGTCCTTCCCATTTAGGCTGAAATTTGCCTTTGGTCTTATGCGTCATAATCATCGGTCGTCTGACGGCTAAAACCAGGTCTCCTTTCTGGAAGACCCTCTGTTTGACCTTCTTATTGAAGGCTTTTGAGATTCGAGCTTGATACAACTCGATATGCTGCTGAGCTTGTAGCCGCTTCTCATCTAGGGCTTCGAGCTCTTGAAGGCGTGATCGATCATTGTCCTCTGATGTGATCTTAGTCATTAGAGCGACTCGCAATGACGGCATCTGGATTTCCAAAGGTGTGACTGCTTCAGACCCGTACACCAGGGAAACAGGCGTATTGCCTGTCGGAGTCCGAACCGTGGTTCGGTAGGCCCAAAGACATTCGCCAAGCTTTTCGTCCCAATCTCGCTTGTTCGAGGAGACGAACTTCTTGAGTAGCTTGATGATCGTTTTGTTGAATGCTTCCGCCAGGCCATTAGCGGCGGGATTATAGGCAGTTGAAGCCACATTCTGAATTCGGTATTTATCGCAGAACCGATAGAATACTTGGCTTATGAATTGGGGACCGTTGTCGTGGATGATCCGCCTAGGGACACCAAATCGATGGATGACATGGTGTTTGATGAAATTAATCACATTAGAGGTTTTGACTTCAGCCAATGGTATAGCCTCCGCCCACTTTGAAAAGTAATCGGTTATTGCCAGGATAAACCGGTGACCTCTTGTCGAAGAGGGGCTGATTGGCCCTACGACATCTATTCCCCATGCTTCAAATGACCATGAAGCAATAGTCGGGTGGAGCAACTCCGAAGGCTGGTGTATGAAATCCGCATGAATCTGGCATGCTTTACACCTTCGTGTTGGCCAATAATATTCAAGCCTATGCAACCTGTCCTTGAGCTTTGGACCTGGTTGGTGAGCTCCGCAAGTGCCGTCGTGTACTTCTTTAAGCACTTCCTGTGCCTCTGAATTGGACAGGCAACGGAGGAGGACACCGTCATATGAACGACGGTAAAGTGTCTTCAGAGTTGGATCGTAGTAGAAACGGAGAGACCTTCGTCTGATAGATGCCGCTTCTTTAGGATCGTCTGGTAGCAGACCATGTAAGGCATAGTCGATGAGAGGAAATCGCCAATCTCTCGGCTCAAAATCCATGGAGACATTATGGACTTGTCGGGTTCTTAGCATATGCTTAGAGCATACAAGATGTCGAGTTGCAACTGTGAGGTGATACTCGGTGTCGGCTGGTAAGGCTAATGTTGTTGCTAATGCAGCAAGAGCGTCCGCCTTGATATTTTGAGATCGAGACACATGCCCGATGTAGAAACCTTCAAATAGGTTAGCCAATTCGATGGCTGTATGGTAATAAGGCACCAAATCCTCGTGGCGAACTTCATATTCGCCTTTAACCTGATTGACGATCAGTTTTGAATCGCCGTAGGCTTCAAGGTAGCGTACCCCCATTCTATGGGCGAGCTGAAGACCAATGAGCAGAGCATTATATTCCGCTGCATTGTTGGAGCATGATTCCGTCAGAGAGAATGCTCTAGGAAGGACGTGATTCTGTGGGGAGATAAACACAACCCCCGCGCCAGCAATGATCCTGTCTTTAGGACCTATTCGCGATGCTCCATCGAAGAACATCTGCCAAACTATCCTCCGCTGTAAAGGTAATAGCATGTACCTTTGATTGCACATGATGGCATTCAGGGCAAGAAGACTGAACGTCATCGTTAGGGACCTCTGGCGTGCATGTCAGGAATGACTCTGAATTGGCCAGTGCATCTCTGAGTGCTTCTCTTGTTTCTTTTGAGAGACGAAGGAGCTCGTGTATGGTAATACGAGCTGGGATATTAGCCAGTTAGGCCAATATGTCAAAACGAAAGGGCGTATCAAGCCCTGGGCCTGAAGACTTCTTCAGGACATGGTCGAACCGGACTTCTTTAGGCTTCTCTTTTCCTTTGGTTGGAATCGAAGCGGATGCTGGTACTTGTACTGACGTCGTTTGCTGTTGTGTCTTGTCAGTAGCTTTCTCATACTGTTTTAAGTATGATTTTCTGGATCGAGTACCCGTCAACTGAGGTACATCGGCCTGCGTTGTGCAAGCATGCTTTTCTCCTTCAGAATCACTGAGGGAAGCTGACGTAAGATTGTCATCATCCGGCAGGAGGGAGATGACATTGCAAGATTTGCCTTTCGACTTGGACTTCTTTGAATCCCACTGTACGTCTTGGACAAGATCTGGGTGTATCCACATGACTTCCCCTGTTTCCAATGTCAAGGGAACAAGACCTCTATAATCCTGAGTTTTAGCCGCAGGATGCTTGACTTCCAGCCGTGGCACAGGGACTGAATAAGTCCCGTCAGGAACCGTGACCTTTGCAGTTTTGCCGAACTCGAGGGTCACCATATTGGCAGTGACTTTCTTCTGCTCTGACTTTAGTGTCAGGACTCCGGCGTCGACCAAGGCTTGAATTCTATCTTTGAGGACATAGCACTTGTCGGTAGGATGGTGAATCATCCTGTGATAGAGACAGTATTTGGGGTCGTTTGTGTGTCCTATCTCATTGGGACGCCGAGCATCTGGCAGCTTTATTTTATTCCCTTTGTGAAGCAAATGGAATATCGTGACCACCTGATCGTCTCTGAAGGAGTACTGTTTTGGAGGGAACTTAGACTCCTGATTATTGAAGCCGCTCTTCTTGGCTTTCGACTGCACGTCCCCGGACAACTCTACGGACATATTCTCTTTCCCTTTGGCTTGAGAAGACTGCGCCATGTCGCTACGTCCTTTATTGTTCATACCCCATTTGCCTTTGGGGGCGGATAGTTCGAACTTTTTAGCCGACTTTTCAGCTATCTCAGCTTGTTCGACCAATTCTTTCCAAGTGTGGGCCTTGACAGCCCCCATGCGAACTTCTACTTGGTCCAGGAAGTTGTGCCTACATGTCTGTCAGAGCATGGGTAGTGGCATCCCTGCTGGGCACATCAAGGATAAGTTCCTGAACCGTTCAATATAGTCACGGACAGATTCGCCCTTCTTCTGTATGGTGGAGAGGAGCTTGTCCATGGTCACTTCGGTATCGTCCTCATAGAAACGAGAGAGGAACCGGGTTTCCAGGTCGATCCAGGAATTGATAGAGTCCGGAGGGAGACTTTAGAACCAGTCAAATGCCACCCCTTTAAGGTGCCAATGAACAGCCTAGCCATGATGGCGTCGTTTCTTATAACATTACCAGTCTGAGACCGGAAGTAGTAGATGTGCTGATTTGGCGAGCTCTTTCCACCATAGGTATGCAACGTTGGTGGTTTGAACTTCGGTGGATATGGCACCGAATCCCACTCCAGCGGGTAAGGACGGACTGCCCCTACCTTCTTTAATTCATCCCTCTGAGTTAGGGATGCGATTTGAGCTTGGAGGCCTTTAAGGACTTCGGCGTCTAAGGAAGAACCCTCTTTGGATTTCTCCGTCTTTGACTGCTCATTGCTGAAATGTTCCTCCTCATCGTGATTGCTCCCGGCATCATTGTCATTCCGATTGCTGAGGAGTCGAGCAAGCATCTGTTGCATATTGTCCAGGGCCTCTTGCTGGGTTTTGGAAGTTTGCTCCTGAGCTTCCAGGCGCCGACGAAGGTCGTCGTTAGTGTTATCAGCCATATTGACTGATGCTTTGTCTGTTCGCACTGAGCTAACTGTCGCCGAAGAGGCGTACCCACTTGTTGGCCTAAAGGCCATTAGCCCGATATTTTGATGATAACAAAACATATTTAGTTATGAGTTTAACAATCTTGTTTAAAAGGATTTCAGGTTAAAACAAGTTGATTTGACGGCTCCACAATCAAGACTCACAAGTTTGGACGCCGCCAAAGATTTGCATTCCCAAGCCAAGCACGGTAGAAAGCTTCGGGATCAAGACATTGAAGAAAAGACCAAAGATTTGTATTTTACTTTTCTTTTTAGACATTCTGTCAAAACCTAGATGATAGAAGTAGATTATTTGGGATTGTCACTCACACACACTTAGTTTGCTTCAAGGCTTCAAAAGAATTTTCATTTCAGTATTTTCAACATAGTTTGAGAAAAATCATGTTTTGGAAAATTAGTTTAGAAATACCAAGTTTTGAAAAACGATTGTTGGAAAAACAAGTTTTTATTAAAAGGATTTTTATCAAAAAGATAGAACATGTTTGAGTATTGATCTATGATCATACTCTTAGATTTATTAGGTCTAGCACCTCATTTATAATATCCTTAAACCATAAGACCAAAACCAATTTCCTTTTCCTGGTTTCTGCAGAATCTGTTTTAACAGATCTAACAGAGGCCGGTCGACCGCTCGGGTCGACCGATGTGCACAACTGTGCATGTGTGCACGTCGGCCGACCGCTCGGGTCGACCGGGCACTTGACAGTGCTCTCTGTTTGTTTGGGTCGACCGGGGCGGTCGACCGATGTCCCCCAACGGTCAGAAATATGACCGTTGACGGTCGACCGACCCGGTCGACCGCTACTTGTCAGAAGTTCTGACAGACTCCAACAGCTCTATTTTCTGACAGATTTTGTTGGGATCTCACCCCAACGAATTTCTCTAGCTGTTACTTAGTCTTTTCATCCCCTATAAATAGGTGGTCATTTCAACATGATAAGACAACAATTTTACAAGTATTGAAAATCATTTTACAAGTTTTCTCTTTAGAAAAGATTTCTCACAAAAGCCAAAATTTCCAAACACCTACTTGAAGCTTATTCCTCTACTTCACTCTAGACTTTTGCACTTCACAATCCCAGGTTCTACTTCTACATATTGGTTATAGGATTGTGCTAAGTGAGCGATTTTGTGATCAAGTGTGATCATCTTTCTTCTTGAGCGAAGTTGTAGAGGCATCGGCCTCAAGCGAGCTAGTGTGCTCCGGTGGTGTTGCGGCATCACGAGAGATTGGACAAGTGTGTCCTTGTATTGGCGATCCAGTGGGATCAACAATAGTGGAAATCCTTCAAGTGTGAAGGCGGGGACGTAGAGCATGGCTCGAACCTCGGAAACATATCCTCGTGTTTGCGTTTGCTCAATTTTCTCTAAACTCTAACTCTCTTTAATTCTTGCACTATTTATTGTCTTTTACATTGCAAGTATTTTTAATTGAGCTAATTGTTAAGTAGAATTTTTAATTCCGCATTATTGCCATATATCATATAGCCATCACCTATTCACCCCCCCTCTAGGTGATTTCAATTGGTATCAGAGCCTAACCCTTGATTTGGTTTAACCACCTTAGGGAGATCCTTATATTTGGCTATATCTTTTTGTGCATGTATATTTGTTGTGCATTCTTCATTTGTTTTCATGGCATCCATTGATTTTTTTAGCATCAAGTCCCCACCCAAATTTGATGGCTTGAACTTTCCGATTGGAAAGTCAAGATGAACCTATTCCTTAAGTCCCTAGGAGTTAGGGTTGCTAGGGCCATAACAAAAGAATTTATAGAACCTCTCACCGATGAGAAAACATGGTCCGAGGACACCACCAAGGACTATGAAGCAAATGCTAGAGCCCAATATGCCTTGACCCAAGCTCTAATTGAGGATGACCTATCTCGCATCATTAATTGCAAATCCGCATTTGAAGTTTGGAACATTTTAATTGTGACTCATGAGGGAACGTCACAAGTCAAAAGATCTAAGATTGACTTGTTGCGTTCTCAATATGAGAATTTCTATATGTTTGATAATGAGAGCATTGATGACATGCTCACGCGTTTCACCAAGATTACTAATGCCTTATCTTCTTTAGGTGACACAATCGACAATGACCAAAAGATAAGGAAGGTCATTAGAGCTCTTCCCAAAGCATGGGACGTAAAGGCAACCACCCTCAAGGAGCTCAACGATAGGGAGGAGATGGACTTCTCCGTTTCATCGGAAATCTCAAGACACATGAGATGGAGATGAAAGTAAGAGAAGAAAGAGAGGCGCCAAAGAAGAAAGCACTCGCCTTCAAAGCCACTCCAACCATTCATGAAGAGGATGACTCATCGGAAGATTGCGATGAGGACTTTGCCATGCTCATCTAGAAGGTGGGCAAAATGTTCTACAAGAAGGGGAGGCAAAGCAACTTCCGGAGAGGGAAACCTCAAGGAAGATATGAAAAGAAAAGAGAAGAACCCGGTCCTTGCTTCCATTGCAAGAAGATCGGACATCTTATTGCCGATTGCCCCGCACTCCAAGCAACCACTTCCAAGAATGTCCCAAAGAAGAAAATAGCAATGGTGGCCACGTGGGATGATACGGAGTCAGAATCCGAAGAGGAGATCGACACCGCCAACATGTGCTTCATGGCACATGGGGAGGATGCTTCAAAGGTATGCTTAGAAAACTCTATTGATGATGATGAGCTAACCATGGATGAACTTGCTCAATTTTCGAAGAATTACAACATAGGTATGAGATTTCACAATCTCAAAATAAAAAAATTGAAAAAGGAAAATGATTTACTGAAAAATAAATTTGATATTGTTGTAAAAGAGAAAAATGATTTATCTAATGCTTTTGAGAAAATGAAAATTGATTTTGAAAAATATAAAATATCTTGTAAAGGAAAAACCCCCATTTCAACTCTCAACAAAAATGAATATTTGGAAATTCAAAAACGTGTTGAAACTTTAGATAATACTTTAAAGAAGTGTGCTTTTGATTTAAATAAATTTGCTTCTAGGTTTCCCAAAGGAGTAACCCAAGGGGAACACACTCACCATAAACATGCACGGAAACATGAACACACACATAAGCATGCTTTTATGTATAGTAGTGGTAGGATTTATGTTTGCACGCATTGTGGCCGCAAAGGCCATTTAGAAAAATTTTGTTATGCTAAACATAAAATACCAAGTAAACATGTTTGGGTTCGCCCCGGTACTAACCCTATAGGACCCAAGAAAATATGGGTACCAAAAGACCCACCAAACTTAAATGATACAGGTGGATCTTCATCCTCCAAGACTTAGGGGGAGGCGGTGCCCGGGTGGTGGATGCATCAAAGCTCAAAGAACCCATCGTCGCTTGCATCGCTATCATGGAGGCACCTATTTTGGAGATTGCCCTCGTTTGGTAACTTCTCCATTTAAAAAGTTTTAATTTTTTGGCTATATACACAAATGCATAGGATTGTTAGTTTACTTTTATGCTTCATTGACATATGTTAGTGTAAAGCTACTTTTCTATCATGAATGTGTATATGCCTTGTTCTAATTTTTGATATCTTATTTTTTTATGTCACATATTTTGAATGTCCACATGTCTAGTTTTGATCATATATCTATATACACCTTTTGTCAAAACTAAAAATAAATATTGTAAAATTCATGTTTAAAACAAATACATTAGAGATGGCAATTGCGCACCTCAACTCATATTTAGAGGAATCTCGAGAATGAAGTTCAGAACCCTTCACCGGGTATTCGGCTTCAACATCTCTAAAACCTTTGTTTTATATGAAAATTAAAATTAAAATTATCTTGTGTAAATTTTGTTGATATTATAACCTATGAAGATTTAAAACATGTTGTTAAAATTTTGCATGTTAAAAATATATATTGCTTGTTATTTGTTATAATGTTTTAAAAAAATTTTCTTTGGTATTTGGCTGCTGACAGATTTTGGGCAAAGCCGACCGACCGGCTCTGAGTTCCGGTCGACGGACATTGCCTGGAAGAATAAATTATTTCATTCTTCTTTGTTGCCGGCCGACCCGTGCGGTCGACCGTTTCTCTGTCAGAACTCTCGGGTAATCTCGGCTGACCCGTGCGGTCGACCGCTGTTGTCTGCAGAGCTCTCAGGATTTTTGGGTCGACCGGACGGGTCGACCGTGCGTCGAGATTCTGCCCTAAACCCATTTATTTAAAGCCCGTTTCTCTCTCTCTCTCTCTCTCACTTTTCTCAGCCGATCCTCTTTCTCCTCTCTCTCAAAAATTTCTTTTTTCCTCACCCCACTCAAATCCACTCATAATCCGAGTTTTATTCTCTCTATTTTGCGTTGGATCTTCATCTCCAGGCCTGTTCTCCGTCCAATTTCAAGGAATTTCAGATCTAGGGTTCTTGATCTCCTTTTCAGGTAAAAATCTGATTTTTCTTGTGTATCTTGATTTCTAGTCTAGTGTTCTTCAATCTATTGTCAAGATCCTTGTTTCCTTAGTTTTGTAGATCAAGCCCTAATTATTTTAACCTAGATCCCTCATTTTCACTAAAAATTCAACATGTCTAAGAGGTCTAGATCCGAAAAAGGGAAATCTATTGTCCCTCTTCATCTTCCACTAGGCCAAAACGTCCTTTTATCAATGATCTTGCTGAAAATAGATATATCCTACTTTCAAAAAAATCAGTCATTTCAGGGAGATGTGTTATTCTCCAAGATTTTGAACATCTTAACATCCCTCACATTTTGAGAAAAATTCATTGGATAAGTTTATGGCCATTAGGGAACCAGTTTACACCTCCCTAGTGCATTACTTCTATTCAAATTATGCTTTCGAGGGAAACCGTGTTAAGTCTAGAGTGCTAGGGAGAGACATTGATATCCCCTAGACCAATTTGCTGATTTACTGCATCTCTCCTCTGGAGGAGTTGATGTTTACACTTTTGATCTTCAAGATTTTGAGTATCCGGCCGGTGAGTCTGCGCTCACCGCGTCCACCTTGATTCACGGGGATGACAACCCGGTTTGGTTGGGAATGAGGAGGTGAACAAGTTCACGTTCACTGCCCAAGTCTTAGCTAAATTTGTCATCTATAATATTTTACCCAAGTCAGGGGAGTATAGCAATGCTAGGGGTCTAGTTCCACTGATAGTCTATTGCCTTCTCAAAGGCATTAAGATTAACTTTTCCCATTTCATAGCTTCTCACATGGCTTCTGATCAAATCCGCATGCCCGGTAGGCACTTGCCTTATGGGATGCTCATCACTCATCTTCTTACACAACTAGGATTTGATCTTTCCTCTGAGTCTCCTTCTGAACCCTCTGTGAATCTGGATAGCACCCTTCTTAAGAGGATGCAGGCTCAGATGCGTCGTGTCGCTCATGAGCAGCCTCCTCCTGTTCCTGCTCCAGGGTCATCATCTGCCCCAGGGTCCTCTTCTGCCCCAGGGACTTCCTCTGCTCCCGGGCTTTTCATGTCTCCTGATTTCCAGTCTTTCATCTCTTCTGAGATTCGCTCTCAGATCCAGGAACACCAGTCTTGGATCGAGCAGCGAGATGCAGCTTATCGCGCGGAGATGGACTCACGCTTTCAGGGCATTCGCAATGACATGTCTTACTTTGCTGACTCCATGAGATTCATGGACTCGCAATTTGAGGCAATCTTTGTGAAGCTCAACATACTTGGTCCTGATCCCACCTCTTTTGCCCGACCACTTCCATCCTCCGGCCCTCCATTTCCTTCCAGGGCTCCTTCTGCTGTTTCACCACCTCAGCCAGGTGTTGCCGGCATTGATCCAGAGGAGGCAGGTTCTTCTTCTTCTGGTGAGGATGATGGTGATGAGAAGATGGCTGAAGGAGATGCTGAGGAGTCTTCTTTTGGAGAGTCAGGATCCGACGATGATGATGAGGAGGACGATGATGGTGCTGAGTGACTTCCCCTTATTTGATGATGTCAAAAAGGGGGAGAGTTATTGATGGGAGAGACATTCTGGAGAGACATTTCATTTCTGGGCTTTTATTTTGTGTGTTTGTATTTTGTATCTTTATGTTGGACATCTTTTGTTATTTTTAGTATTGTGGACATGTACTTGATATTTGATGTTTGTGTTGTGAACATGTGTTTTCTTTTATGTACGATCATGTGTTATCCTTTATGACATGAGTTATTTCTGGCATGGACTTGTATATGATTGCTTTATTATTTGTGTCACTTATCTATGCCTGAGTACCTTTAATGTATTTTTGTATATGCATGTGTTGAGGGGGAGCTTCACTTGAAGCCTCCACCCAAAATATTTGTAATAACTATATATGTTTTGTCATCATCAAAAAGGGGGAGATTGTTGGCCCAAAGGCCATTAGCCCGATATTTTGATGATAACAAAACATATTTAGTTATGAGTTTAACAATCTTGTTTAAAAGGATTTCAGGTTAAAACAAGTTGATTTGACGGCTCCACAATCAAGACTCACAAGTTTGGACGCCGCCAAAGATTTGCATTCCCAAGCCAAGCACGGTAGAAAGCTTCGGGATCAAGACATTGAAGAAAAGACCAAAGATTTGTATTTTACTTTTCTTTTTAGACATTCTGTCAAAACCTAGATGATAGAAGTAGATTATTTGGGATTGTCACTCACACACACTTAGTTTGCTTCAAGGCTTCAAAAGAATTTTCATTTCAGTATTTTCAACATAGTTTGAGAAAAATCATGTTTTGGAAAATTAGTTTTAGAAATACCAAGTTTTGAAAAACGATTGTTGGATAAACAAGTTTTTATTAAAAGGATTTTATCAAAAAGATAGAACATGTTTGAGTATTGATCTATAATCATATTCTTAGATTTATTAGGTCTAGCACCTCATTTATAATATCCTTAAACCATAAGACCAAAACCAATTTCCTTTTCCTGGTTTCTGCAGAATCTGTTTTAATAGATCTGACAGAGGCCGGTCGACCGCTCGGGTCGACTGACGTGCACAACTGTGCATGTGTGCACGTCGGCCGACCGCTCGGGTCGACCGGGCACTTAACAGTGCTCTCTGTTTGTTTGGGTCGACCGGGGCGGTCGACCGATGTCCCCCAACGGTCAGAAATATGACCGTTGACGGTCGACCGACCCGGTCGACCGCTAGTTGTCAGAAGTTCTGACAGACTCCAACAGCTCTATTTTCTGACAGATTTTGTTGGGATCTCACCCCAACGAATTTCTCTGGCTGTTACTTAGTCTTTTCATCCCCTATAAATAGGTGGTCATTTCAACATGATAAGACAACAATTTTACAAGTATTGAAAATCATTTTTACAAGTTTTCTCTTTAGAAAAGATTTCTCACAAAAGCCAAAATTTCCAAACACCCACTTGAAGCTTATTCCTCTACTTCACTCTAGACTTTTGCGCTTCACAATCCCAAGTTCTACTTCTACATATTGGTTATAGGATTGTGCTAAGTGAGCGATTTTGTGATCAAGTGTGATCATCTTTCTTCTTGAGCGAAGTTGTAGAGGCATCGGCCTCAAGCGAGCTAGTGTGCTCCGTTGGTGTTGCGGCATCACGAGAGATTGGACAAGTGTGTCCTTGTATTGGCGATCCAGTGGGATCAACAATAGTGAAAATCCTTCAAGTGTGAAGGCGGGGACGTAGAGCGTGGCTCGAACCTCGGAAACATATCCTCGTGTTTGCGTTTGCTCAATTTTCTCTAAACTCTAACTCTCTTTAATTCTTGCACTATTTATTGTCTTTTACATTGCAAGTCTTTTTAATTGAGCTAATTGTTAAGTAGAATTTTTAATTCCGCATTATTGCCATATATCATATAGCCATCACCTATTCACCCCCCTCTAGGTGATTTCACCACTGTCTTCATCTTCTTCATCCGATGGTTGTAGTGATTTCCTAGGCTCTGGCGAGGCTAGGGCCGTTGAGGAAGAAGGCTGCTCGTAACTGTAGGGTATCGCCACCCTAGATCTGGTGTTTCGGAAGACACCTTCTCCATGCACCAAGACTTCGCCTAAGCCTGGGCTGTAATCTAGATCTGGGGAGCTGTAGGGGGTGTCGTCAGATGGTTGACCTCCCCTGCGTAACTCTCGTCCTCTTCCGGTCATGTTGACGGATGCGGAGGCCGGATCTCGTGAGATGTTCCTTTTGCGATACTTCATAGGGAGATGTACGGACAGTCGATCAAAAACTGATTGCCGGCAATGAGTTGAGTGGACTGTCACCAACTGACATCCCTTTTGTTGACAATAGGGGGAAGTGGTTCAGAAAGACACCGACTTCTGCTTGTTCGCCAAGAGTTCCAGTAAGTCAGGCCCATGGGAGCCTAAATAATCCTGTGGAGAGGCCTTTCTGGAGCGTACATAGGATGATGTTCCGTTCCTCTTATCCCTGCAGAAAGGATTAGCACTGAATAGTACTTCAGTTCTAGCTTCGCCAACAGGTGCGAGCTTAGTGCTTGACGAACTGGAGAGCGGAGCACGCTGCGGTGCTTTACCCACTATGCCGCTGCAAAGGGGATTAGCCTTAGATAACACTTTGGTCTTAGCCTCGCGGCCATGGACCCAGTGAGTATGCTGTGGTACAGTAGCTTCTCTCATATGAACGAGGCTGACACAAGGCATTGCTGCTCTTGAATTGGGTGACGGTATGATTGCCATCGTGACTTCATGGTCGACAGCATTGTTGGAGCAGACATGCATCTTGCCTTTTTCTTCGCAAAGGAGGCGCGATTTTGGCGTAGCTACGCCCGGGGCTTCGGCCAGAAACTTCTGTTTAGGCCTCCACATCCGCCTTGGCGGAGGAGACTTAGGTTCGCAAGGAACCTGACTAGCCACACGCGAGGCTGAAGGGTGTTGGCAGAATTCTGCTTCTGGTTTCTGCTTCGAAACCTTGGTCGTGGAAACCTTCCGATGCTTCCGTGCTCGAAGCATTGGGCCACCCCCAGAGAGGACTTCTTCAAATCTTCCTTGATCGAACTGGACGACCAAGTTCTTGACAGTGCAGGACTTGGGCTGCGGGCGTGCTTCCCTGTCGCGCCAAATAACTGCAGTAGGTTCGCAGAGAACCTTTCCTGTCTCCGCAGAGACTTTCTTTGAAGATTTAGCCAGAGGGGCTCTGGCTGCACCGGCTTTTCTGAATTCAGAGTTAGACCCGAAGGTCTGTTCGTCGCATTGCGACACTTGATTCTCGGCAGTGGAGAATTGATTCCCCAGCGGAGTCGCCATCTTGTTTTCCATATAATTTGCAAAGGGGAAAACTTACAATAAAAAGAGTTGAGGAGCTAAATTACAAGTATTCTAAAAGATTACAAGTAGATCTCCTCAGAGATTCTGGAGAAGTGTGCCGATAGGAGTCTGGTCAGCGCGCGACCACTTTGTCCCTTTGACGATGCGAGTGATGAGATTCCCTTCTCGCCTGGTTCGGGGAATCAGAGAACGGAAGGTTGGTAGAACCCTCTTGCTACTTCTCAAAACCGCCATCAATTAGGAATTCCTTCTCGCCTGATTCCGGAGATTCCTTGAGAAGAAGGTATTATGGTATTAGCACCCTGAATAGAGAAGCAATTCTCTAAAAGTCTCTGAATTCAAGAGTGTACGGTGCGTCGTGAAGAAGCCTCTGCTTGTGGAGTCCTCTCTCTTTCGTTTTGCCTCTTCAAAGCCTTTTCGTGGTCTTCTTCTCCATGTACCCCTGATGGGCTATTTATAGGGAGAGCAAGGGTATAATTGTCCCTTGAAAGTATAGAAACAGATTGAATCAAATCTGTTTAAATCTGAAAAGTAGCCCTGTTGCGAGGCTAGGATCAGCTTCTGCGAAGCTAGAAATGGCAGGTCGGTTGATCCTCCTGATCTGTTTTGATCCTTTCCATATCGTTGCAGGATTTTCCCTGATCTTCTTACTCGTTTTAGAAGAGTCAAGAGATTGTGGCAATTAACTGCCAAATTTGATCTCAGATTTGATCTTGATTGGATTTGATCTTGATCCTAATTAGATTTGATCTAATCTGGAGATTTGATTGGTCAAAGGTTGACCATAACAGACCAGCAGCGGCGCTGCCTGCTTTAAACTCACAGCGGAGCTGGAAGCAGTATCTGGCGAAGTCAGAAGAAAGCTCTTCGGCGGTACTAGATGTCGTCTGTTGCGAAGCTACCGTATACCCTTTCTGCGCAGTTGCATGTGGCTTCAGGCGAAGTTAACTCTCTCTGCGGAGTTGCGCTCTAGCAGTTCAGGCGAAGCTATAAGTTAGCTTCCTGGCGAGGCTTTGAATGGCTTCAAGGCGAAGTTAGATGATTTTAGCTTCTCAGGAGAGGCTATCCCTTTGGGCTCATGTGACGCTAAGTGCTAGCATCTTAGACCTGCTGAGGTCTATTCAGAAACAATCCGGGTTCACTGTCTGCTTGCTGGATCAGTGGAGTCCAAGTTGCTTCCTTGTCCCTCGGAGATGGGTGAAAACTGGTCTTCAGCTCGTCTGTCACTTGTCTTTTGTAAATGTCAACAAGTTTAGACATTGTTCGGACCAATAAGAATCTTGTCTTTTTTAAGTGTCAACAACATAGTGAAACAGTTTTATTTGGGTATTGACGTTGAGACGATTGACCATGACAAATTTGTTGTCCATTTTGATCACGGGGATCATGCGATCACCCGGGATACCATTGAAGCTGTCACCCAAGTCCCATCCCCCCTCAACATGTTGCCCCCTGCCCTTGATTGATTACCTGACCTTGATGGGGGGGCGTTGCACTGAGCTCGATCACGGTGTTCGAGCCAATACCACGTTCCGTAACATTCATTGCGTTGGCCGTTGGATCCAACGCAATATTTTGGGTATTGATCATACTACTTCTTTCTACAGACCTGCCCTCCAGATTATCCATAGCCTCATGACGAGGCAACACACTGTCTGTCTCAACACCATGCTTTTGCAGCAACTGATTGCCAACTCCCAACGCACTAGGGGTGCGAAATACTCTTTACCTATTCTCGTCTCCCGTCTTTGTCAAAACTTTTGCCCAACGCGGAATTTATTACATATGATCGAGTACTAGTCACCCCCGAACGCATTACCAGTGCCTACAATAGCTGCTTGCATTCGATCTGGACACCTACCGTCCAGCTTGAAGATGTTCCTGCTGAATCATCCTCAGAGGAGCATATGGATGAGGAAGATGACCCCCACTTTTGGCAACAACTCCTGATTGGTCGCTAATGTTGCATATTTAGTATCATATTTCCATACTTATTCTAGAATAAAACTTTACATTGTCTTAATTAATTGCTTAATTTATTTGCAGGCCCATTCTTTAAGGAGATGAAGAGAAATGAGCCCAAAGCCTACCAAAATTCTGAATTAAATCAGAATTAATTCGCACTCAAAAAATCAGGGCAAAATCAAGAGGTTGAAAACCGGTTGAGAAGAATCCTCTCAGAATCGATCGGTTAAAGCCAAGAATCCAAGACCATTTCGTCAGAAACCTGGACTCAAACGAGAAGAAACCAACTGAAGATAAAAGCCAAAGCCGCGTTTCCGCGGCTTGGTTGGGGAGTTAGGGGGAGCGTTTGCTCCCCCGATCTCCCCGGGATCCTCCTCGTGTGGGTTATGCCAATAAAAAGCCTGTATTTGTACTGAAAATGGGAGGACCATGCAGAGATAGGATTTAGACTAGTTTTTCATTTTGTAGTTTAAGTTTTTCTTTTCTTTTTATGTAATTTGTATGTAAGCTTAGGTTAGATGAAGATTCATGTAAGTAAGAGAGAGAGGCTGATGTTGAGAGTGACACCGATGTACCCTCCTCCTTTCTTCCATTGTTTCTGCAAGTAATAAAGGTAAATGCTTTGTTTTATGTTCATATTTTCTTTTGTTTTCTTATTCCTCTTTCTACTTTACCTCGTTTGTTTTTGATGAGAATGCAAGTGAATTCCAAAGCACAAGTATAACGATGTTGTGTGAGGGCCAACGATAGTTCATGAAGACGTTCTCCTCCTCAAGATCCGCATCACTTCATGCTTGCCCCGCTTGATGATATAATGCGAACGGGGACTGAGCTCGAGCCTATGATCTATGCGTTGAACGCCTCCGAAGCAAAGGTAGAACATGCAAAGGTTTCCAGGTAAGTCATCAATCAAACTAGGTAAGTATTTCTTCATCTTCTTTTTCGTTTATTTCTGTAAATTAAACCACCAACACTCATCTTCCAACTCTTTCTTTCCCCTTTCTTTGTAAATAGTATTTTCTTTCCACCTTCTTCATCTCTCATTTTCTTTCTAACTTTAACATAATTCTTTTTTCCTTTTTCTGAAAATCAAAGAAGAAGCTTTTTTTATCTTCATTAAGATTTCAATAAAGAAACGTAAACGCTTCTATCGCAAAACCCTCCTTGTGGATCACGACCCGCATAGCCACTTGCTATAGCGGTGAGAATTGAGCACTTGCACATCTTTATTCTAAATCTAAAATTCTGTATTTTGTGTGCAAGTTGTGCCTCAATCAAATTTTTGGTGCCGTTGCCGGGGAGGGTAACGTTTTTATTGAAATCTGAATTTTTATTGAAAATTTTTTAGAACTAAAACGGATTTTCTTCTCTGTTGCAGGTTATAGGGAAAGAAAAGCAGGAAATTAAGATTGCAGTAACATACAAGTGGTCTTGGGCCTCTGCTCTAGAAAGCAGAGACCAACGGCCTTCTGATTTGCCGCGTTTTCGCGGCCAAAGCCGTGGATCCGCGGAAAAGAAGAGTTGACTACTAATAGGTTTTGTGCAGGGTTGCTTGCTTTGCAAAAACATAGCTTGCTGCAACTTTATTTCTTATATTCCATCACCATAAACCTGCTAATAAACCAACAGTAAAATACTTGTTGAAAAAGATAAAAAAATTTGATTAGACGTTTGCATTTTAGGCACGTGTCTTTTCAATTCATTTATTTTTACTGTTGAAGAGTGCTGGAGCAAGGTACGTTTGCATTGCATGTAGAATAGGACTCATCTCTTGGTTGATTTTCATTGCTTTGAGTGAATCTTATTTACATATCTTGTACACTTGCTCAAACTTATCTTAAGGGCACTAACCCATAACAAGATAAGGTGGGGATTTAATCACCCTTGCTTAGCCCAAAATCAGATTCCAAGCACTCACTAACCCAAGCCTAACTAAAAATGAGTAGACGTTGGCCCTAGGGACATCTCGGACTCAATTAGGAGATTATCCTAAGGGGAAAGGTGTTGGAATTTGACTCCTGCAAAATCAGTGTCGAGGAAAGGGATTAAGGGCCGAAAGCCCGAAGGTTGGTGGTTATTTAATTAAGGAACATCTTTGACGGAAAACCTCCCACCAATCTTGCCCTGACCTGGCTGATTAGCTTGTGGTCAAAGTCTGCATTAGACCTCCCATGGACAGTCTAATCAGTTAGGAGTCGTCTAGGTCATAGGTCTACCCTAACTTAGTTAGAATTTTCTCTTTTTTTTTGTTTGTTTATTTGTTTGTTTTTTCTTTCTTTTTGTATTCTATTGTGTGATATGGCTTATAATAATAATTTTTTCAACTTTAATAATAATCCATATTACACACCGAGTTCATTTTCGGATATTACCAACCCGGCATATCATGACTTTAACCAACCTAGTGTGCCAGATTGGTCTTATCCGAATCAACATAACCCATGCCCCAATCTAATAACTATAATTTCCATAATAATTTCAACTCTTCAACGAGTCAGTGGGGATTCACCTCCCCCGAGCATAATTTTCAACCAACTTGTCCCCCTTATCCACCTAGTCCACAATATCCCCAAGAGTCATACTCAGTTCCACCAGTCCAAAATAGAAAACCATCGATTTTGGAAAGGAGTATGCGTGAGTCCAAACAACAGTCACAAAATCTGATGGACTCACAATTTCACTACCACTTCCAAGACAATACTTCATCTTTTCATCAAAATAATGAATCCATCAACTATGAAAAGATGCTTGAAGCCATGACTCATGCTCAAAATGCTCAAAATCGTGACATAGATATGATGGTCGAATCTCTACGTTCTCACCGTTTGACCAGTTCTGATGTCACTAACCATTCTGTTAGAGCCGAAGAGTCATGTAGTTTTGGAAATCAAGGTTCCACTTCAGAATAGTCATTTGAACTTGCCCAAACTCCAAATAATATTGATAGTTTGGCAAGTTATCCCTTGCCTGAAATCGAACTTGAAAATGAATATGATCATGAACCCCAACTTAGGGATTCAATTTTACTTCCTGATTCAATAATGACTCCGGTATCTTCACCTGATTTTAATATTTTCCCGAGTCAACATTGGATCCTGTGCCAATTCATCATGAAATTGAATCACCCATTTTTGATGATCATATTGAACTTGACCAATTTTACTCTTTTGAAAATCCTATTGTCAAATTGGCAAGTTCTCATTTTTTTGATATTGAACTCAATGAGATATGTGACCTAGATTTTCAAATCTGTGATCCAGTTCAACTTTCTGAATCAATCTTGACTCCTGTTTTGTTACCAAACTTGAGTAATATGTTAGAGTCAGTTTTGATTCCCCCACCTATCATTCCTGAACTTGAATCACCAATATTAAGTCACATTCCATTGTTGGAAAATCAATGTGGACTTGAGTTTCAACTTCTTAACTTGGACACACTTCTTGAACCAATCTCGACTCCTGAACCTTTACTTGACTTAAGTCACCTTCCTGAGTCGGTATTAGTTCCTATACTTCCTGAGCCCAAGTCAACCGTTCTATCATTTCATACTCCATTTTGGGATGAGGTGGTTGACAAATTTGACTCTGAAATCAGTTATGGAATTTGGAAATTAGATGGGGTCAAATACTTAATAAAAATCCTTCATGGATACACAATTTTAATGGGTTATATTAGTGAAATTTCTGGTGGGCTCCTCCGAACCCAACGAAAAGTCGATTGGGCCGCATTTCGTGGACCAATCAGACCACCACCGGAACCACCACCTTAAGGTAACATTTTCCCTCCCTTTCTTCTTTTTCATGTATCTATGCATTAATTCATACATTGAGGACAATGCATGAGATAGGTGTGGGGGAGGGTCTAACATAACTTAGTTTTTAAAATTAAAAAAAAAACATTTTAACATTTTCTTTACTTTTAAAAACTTTTTGAAAAGAGAAACAATATTTTGACATATTTTTTGTAAGAAATTAAGTCAATTTTAAGGAATAGGAAAATCCAAATTAGGATTTCTTATACTTGGTCAAAATAAGATTATTTGTTTGATATTTAGAGTTAGGAAGATAATTTGTCAAAGTAATTTAGTCTTGATCTTTACCTTAATGAAATATGCACACTTCATACACTTACACACTTAGGGTACAAAAACAAAGATTCTTATGCCTTATAAAAAAAAATAAAAGATAAACAAATCTAATTATTAATTAGCTAGATGCTTTGGCCTAAGAAAGCCTTAGTATTTATGCGAAAGATAATTAGATAAGTTTGAAAAAAATATATATATATGAAAATCCTCTGATTAAGCTGGGTATTTGTGCCTAATAAAGCATAGGTATTCACGCCTAAAAGAGGTTCATATAATAAAATCCTTAATTTTGTGGCCTTGTTTGCTCGAGTCCTTAAGTCCTTGGGGTGTTTTCTCACCCGGTGCCCTAAGACCGTTTGGTTTGGGAGTCATCGATTAAAGGCTCGTTACATGGGCAGATTAGAAAGCCTAATAGAACTAAGGAATAATACCACAAAATATATATATATATATAAATAATTAAGGCATAAGAGTTAGAGTTAATGAACCCTTCGTCAGAATTTTCACGATCACAAGGTGCATATGACTTAGGGTAAAGTAATAGACTAGATGAGAAGTACAATTTGACTCCTTACTTTGATTGATAACAAATTTTGAATAGAGACTAAGTTTAGGAATGAAAAATTCAGTCTTCCTATAACTTATAGATTGCTTAAATCTTACAATTATATTTCAAATATTTTTGTCTTTCAAAATGCTTTTCGAAAATACTAACTCTTTATTTCCCTTTCTTTATGGATTTTGGGGGTGCAATCCGCTGAAAACCCTCACGAGACAAAACTCGTCCTCTAGGGGAAACCTAGAGGTTTAACGGCTTGTTGCACATGCTCAGTGCAATCGCGTGACCTGCGAAAGTGGTCTAATAATCCTTAGTATAGTTTAGTTGTTTTGCTCGAGGACGAGCAAAAGATAGGTATGGGGTGTGATTGGTCGCTAATGTTGCATATTTAGTATCATATTTTCATACTTATTCTAGAATAAAACTTTGCATTGTCTTAATTAATTGCTTAATTTATTTGCAGGCCCATTCTTTAAGGAGATGAAGAGAAATGAGCCCAAAGCCCACCAAAATTTTGAATTAAATCAGAATTAATTCGCACTCAGAAAATCAGGGCAAAATCAAGAGGTTGAAAACCGGTTGAGAAGAATCCTCTCAGAATCGATCGGTTAAAGCCAAGAATCCAAGGCCGCTTCGCCAGAAACCTGGACTCAAACGAAGAAACCAACTGAAGATAAAGCAGAAGGGAAACCCGGGGAGACCCACCAACAGGGTGTGGCCACCTGGCCACACCCTGGCCGAGGAAACGCGGCCAAAGCCGCGTTTCCGCGGCTTGGTTGGGGAGTTAGGGGAGCGTTTGCTCCCCCGATCTCCCCGGGATCCTCCTCGTGTGGGTTATGCCTATAAAAAGCCTGTATTTGCACTGAAAATGGGAGGACCATGCAGAGATAGGATTTAGACTAGTTTTTCATTTTGTAGTTTAGGTTTTCTTTTCTTTTTATGTAATTTGTATGTAAGCTTAGGTTAGATGAAGATTCATGTAAGTAAGAGAAAGAGGCTGATGTTGAGAGTGATACGATGTACCCTCCTCCTTTCTTCCATTGTTTCTGCAAGTAATAAAGGTAAATGCTTTGTTTTTATGTTCGTATTTTCTTTTGTTTTCTTATTTCTCTTTCTACTTTACCTCGTTTGTTTTTTATGAGAATGCAAGTGAATTCTAAAGCACAAGTATAACGATGTTGTGTGAGGGCCAACGATAGTTCATGAAGACGTTCTCCTCCTCAAGATCCGCATCACTTCATGCTTGCCCCGCTTGATGATATAATGCGAACGGGGACTGAGCTCGAGCCTATGATTTATGCGTTGAACGCCTCCGAAGCAAAGGTAGAACATGCAAAGGTTTCCAGGTAAGTCATCAATCAAACTAGGTAAGTATTTCTTCATCTTCTTTCTTTTCATTTATTTCTGTAAATTAAACCACCAGCACTCATCTTCCAACTCTTTCTTTCCCCTTCTTTGTAAATAGTCTTTTCTTTCCACCTTCTTCATCTCTCATTTTCTTTCTAACTTTAACATAATTCTTTTTTTCCTTTTTCTGAAAATCAAAGAAGAAGCTTCGTTTTATCTTCATTAAGATTTCAATAAAGAAACGTAAACGCTTCTATCGCAAAACCCTCCTTGTGGATCATGACCCGCATAGCCACTTGCTATAGCGGTGAGAATTGAGCACTTGCACCTTCATTCTAAATCTAAAATTCTATATTTTGTGTGCAGGTTTAGCTTTAATCACCTCCCCTACCGAAACCCATGCATTTATGTCCTCCATCTGGAAGGGCATGAAAAAGATTTTTAAAGGTCAAATCAGGTTAAGGAGACAACTGGATGCTCAAGATTCTCGGCTGGAACATATTGAGGACACCCTCCGGCGTTCCCGCTCGGCCGGACCTAGCACTTCGACCGGCCCGGGTCGGCGGAGACGGTGATATCATTTCTTTACCCTATCTACTTCATCTGCATTTACATCACCTTCATTGAGGACAATGCATTAGATAAGTGTGGGGGGGGTGCTAACACTTTTCTTTCTTTTTCTTTTTTTTATCCTCCTTACTTCTTTCAAAAAAAAAATCTAGATTGAAAAGAAATTTCATACTCTTTGTAAACATACCAAAAGATTGTAGGAATTACGGGAACCTTATTAATGAATCTTTATTTTTGCCTAAGTAAACAAGAAAGAATGGTTTGACTAAAAAGATAGGAGGGATAAGGAAAATAACTCATACCTTTTATTTAGCCTTAGTAGAATATGCATAATTCACACACACATGCTTGGGATTTAGAGACACAACTCTGGAAAAAAAAAAGCTGGATAATTGTCCCTCAAGAAGCATGATTACTCACGCCAAAAAAAATTTTAATATATAAATAAATCTTGATTTCGTGGCCTACTCGACTTGCATATTTGACCTGAAGGGTGTTTTTTCACCTGGTGCCCTAAGACCATCTGGTTTGGGAGTCATCGGTTTGATATGTGTTACATAAGTGAAGTAGAAAGCCTAATGGAACCAAGAATAATAAGTAAATATTAATAAAATTAAAAGATATTCAAAGTTGAGTTGAAAAATACCAAGCACATCACACTTACACAGTATGCATATCTATCTAAAGCAAAATAAAAGAATGAGTTAGAAGTACAAGATCCTTTCTAAATTTAAAGAAAAATCATAGTTTCTTTTTATGAAGGCTAAAGTATAAGAGGACTTATGAGGGTTAAACCTAATTCTTACATCATTCGGTCATTTTTATTTAGATGATTGAAAGTTCTTTTTCATAAAAAAAAAATTATTTTTAAACAACTAACTTGTTTTCTTTACTTACTGGATTTTGTGGGTGCAATCCGCTGAAAACGCTCAGGAGACAACACTCCTCCTCTAGGGCAAACCTAGAGGTCTAAAGGCTTGTTGCACATGCTCAGTGCAATCGCGTCACCTGCGAAAGTGGTATAATAATTTTTTTATTTTTGTTTGCTCGGGAAGAGCAAAAAGATAAGTGTGGGGGTGTGATTAGTCTCTAATTTTGCATAATTTTCATCACATTCTCATATTTATTTCATGTAAAATTCTGCTAATAAAACCTTGCTTGCTTGATCCTAGGTCCATGGTGTGCAAATGAAGAAGAAGACCTAAATCACCATTTAATTGGTGATTAAAAGCCTACCAAGTAGCCATTGACTTTAGATTGAAGATTTTGTCAGCCAGGGCATCAAATCACAAATCCAGGAGCTCAGGTGGACAGAAGACAGACTGGGCGACGCACTTCTCAAAACTGGGCGCGCGCCGCCCTGGCTGGGCCGCGGAAACGCGCCATGCCGCGTTTCCGCGGCCCTTTGGGCGCGCGCGCGCCTGCTCTTTGGGCCACGTGCTTTCCACGTTGCCCCCTTTCCCCTGGTGCCTATAAATACCCCCCTGGGGTCTTCAGTTTGAGGGGATCCAGAGCTTTAGCAAGTTTTTATAATCTTGTTTTTAGGTTTGTAGTTATTGTTGTTGTTCTTCTTCTAGTTGTTGTTTTAGCCATTAGAGTGAAAGAGAGAGAGTGTGTAAGTGTTGTATTGGAAGGGTGACAAGCTAATACAAGTACTACTTCTCTTCCTTCTTTCCATTTACTTGTCTTTACCATTTGCTTTTACTTTCTTATTGTAGTGTAACTTCCTTCTTTACTCCTTTTCTTTTACTTTGTTGTAGTGTAACTTCCTTTCTTTAACTTTTCTTTTGTTTTCTTGTAGTGTAACTCCTCTCTCCACTTCTTTTCCTTTGTTGTTTCTTTTACTTTTATGGCTAACTAACTTTCATTAGCATGGCTAACTAACTACTAACCCACTAATTTCTAACACTTGATTGATAACCCAAATGAGTCAATAGTGTCAAACAAGCCTTGTGCAAACAAGAGCTATGACATTTTAAGACGAGGGTTCTAACTCTAATTTACCTACAAGTATTTACTTTCTGATACTTCAGGCTTACTAAGTTTTGATGATCTATGAGTTGTGTACTTTACTTGTTATTGTAAGTTAGAGACTTTCCTTTAACTTTGCTGATACCAATAGTGCACTCGAGTCTTCCCTGATTCTCGCCTTCTATCGGATCTTGATAAGGGAATGTCCGAGTTTTTGCCGTGTAAAGCTAAGTTTTAGGATGAACTTTCACTCGATTTCCACGTGAATAGTTCCAATGCAAAAGGTTTGTGTTCGCCTATGATCCATCGTGAGGCTATCTTCCAAAAGTTAGAAATTAGTGGGAGCACTTAGTAGAAAGTTAGCCATGCATTTTTACAACTAAGAAAAAAAATCACTTTTACAAACCACCAACACATTTTCCAACAATTCTTAAGAACAACTTGTTTTCACTTTTCAATTCTTTATTTGAAAACAAGAACTTTCTTTCTTCTTGAACTTTGAAACCGCATCAAGCTTCCATCGCTCTCCCTCCTTGTGGATACGACCCGTATAGCCACTTCGCTACTACGGAAGAATCGCAAAAGCAGTAACATCAACCCACACTCTTTACATATTCTTGTACTTGCTTTTTGCCGATCATCCATGTACCTAAAAACCCTAGGATTTATGTTTTCCTTGCCGCTACCAAGAAATCCTATCTTGATAATAGCAAGCATATAAAGGCCAATGCACAAGCCCTAACGACACTTAGAAGAACGCTTAAAAAAGAATATATTTCTATGGTTTCTCATTGTGATTCCGTCTTTGCAGTGTGGAACACGTTGACCTCTCCCGCGCTCCAAAAGACGGCTCATGTGGAGATGGAATCTAGTGAGGATGAATCCGAACAACATTGCTATATGGTCCAAGGGAATGACTCCCTTAAGGTACATTCGGATACTCAGCTAGATGGTGCTAGCTCTTCTTTTGATGATCATGATAGTATGGATGCCGATGCATTAAATGAAGAGCTATCTATTATTTGTGAAAACCTCTTGGAAAAATATAAAGTTTTAAAAAAGAAAACTTTTAAATTAACTAAAGAAATAAGGATTTGGTTTCAAAACTTGATTTGGCTTTGCAAGAAAAGGTTGAGATTTCAAATGAATGTGACTCCTTGAAATCCCAACTTGAACTTGCCTTAATGAAAACAAAATTTTGAAAAGTAAAAATGATTGTGAAATTGTTTTGAAGAAAAATCAGGTCTTATCTTCAAAACTTGATTTTGTTGTAAAAGAAAACCAATCTTTGAAAAACAAAATTATTTCTATTTCAAAGGAATTGGATTTGGTTTCTAAAAAAAATATTTCTTTGAAAAATGATATTGACACACTGTTGCCATGCTAGTGTAGCTTCATCATCTAGCTTACCCATTACATGTTCCACCTCTTCTTCTCTAATTGAAAATGACATATCCATGTTAAAGAAGAGTGTTGATTGTTTGGGCTCCACTTTAAGCCAATGTGCCATGAACCACACACGTTTGGAATCCATGTTTCGTAAGAAACAAATTCCATTTATGCATGCACACAAACCACTGCATACACATGCTCCTCCATTCACAATCATAACACTATGTTATGCTCAGTGTACACTGTACACATTGTGGACGCAAGGGGCACCTTGCTAAGTTTTGTTATGATAGAATACATGTTGAAAATTAGTAAATAAGGTTGTTTGGGTTAGGAAAGGTGCTAACCCCATGGGACCCAAAAGAGTATGGGTACCAAAGACCACTCCTATTTTATTTGAGGTAGGTGTGGGCTCTCACTTGACGTGAGAGTGATGGTGCCTTGAGGGATGCGTTCCGGCTTAATGGTGAGTATTTTGGATGCATCACTTTCAAGGGAGTTTGGTGGGAGGACCACTTGGTTTGGAGACAAGATGTACCCTCTTGGCTTTGATTAACGATCTCTAACTCCCATTTATGTTTATGCTTTTCATGTCATTAATTTTTAGAATTTTTGATGTTTCTTGATTATATATTAAATATCATGATATTTAGATTAGTGACATACATGTATAGTAACTGAGATACACCATATTTATATGTACCTATACTTTTGTGTTCTCACATTTGTTTAGCTATCATGTATATCATAGATCTAAGACATGGCATTTACACAATGATCATGTTGGTTTATGTTTCTTTTTATGCTTCTTGATTTGATTACATGTTTAGATGTTAGTTTTCATTAAAACTTGGTATATACTTGTACAACTAGTGAGCCACTGATTGGTCGCTAATGTTGCATATTTAGTATCATATTTTCATACTTATTATAGAATAAAATCTGCATTGTCCTAATTAAAGTTTAATTTATTTGCAGGGCCCATTCCTTAAGGAGATGAAGAGAAAATGAGCCCAAAAGCCCACCAGAATTTTGAATTAAATCAGAATTAATTCGAGCTCAGTAAATCAGGAAAAATCAAGAGGTTGAAAACTGGTGAGAAGAATCCTCTCAGAATCGATCGGTTGAAGCAAAAATCAAAGGCTATTTCGTCAAAATCCAGACTCAAACGAAGAAACACCAATGAAGATAAAAGCAGAAGGGAAATCCAGCGAGACCCACCAACAGGGTGTGGCCACCTGGCCACACCCTGGCCGCGGAAAACGCGGCCCAAGCCGCGTTTCCGCGGCTTTGGCTGTGGAGTAGGGGGAGCGTTTTCTCCCCCGATCTCCCCGGGATCCTGTAGGTTGGGTTTTGCCTATAAAAAGCCAGTATTTCACTGAAAATGGACGCCATGCAGAGATAGGATTTAGCCTAGTTTTCATTTCTTGTAGTTTAGATTTTTCTTTTCTTTTATGTAATTTGTATGTAAGCTTAAGTTAGATGAGATTCATGTAAGTGTAAGGAGAGAGAGGCTTATGTTGAGAGTGACACGATGTACCGTCCTCCTTTCTTCCATCGTTTCAAGCAATAAAAGGTAATATGTTTATGTTCTTCTTTACTTCATTTTCTTTTTTCTTTCTACTTACCTCTTTTTGTTTTTGATGAGCTTGCAAGTGAATCCAGAAGCATAAGTATAACGATGTTGTGTGAGTGCCAGCGATAGTCATGAAGACGTTCTCTTCCTCAAGATCCGTTTTCACTTCATTCTTGCTCCGCTTGATGATATAATGCGAACGGGGACTGAGCTCGATCCTATGATCTATGCGTTGAACGCCTCCAAGCAAGGTAGAACATGCAAGGGTTCAGGTAAGTCATCAACCAAACTAGGTGAGTAATTCTTTCATCCTCTTTCTTCACTTTTTTATTTCTAGTTTAGATCGCCAACACGATTTCTTTCACCACATCTTCCAAATCTTTCATCACTTCTTTCCAATTCATTTGTACATAGTCATTTTCTGATTTTCTCCACTTCCTTCATCTATCGCTTTCTT